>VURO01018534.1:0-22033 GCA_015108175.1 Pelvicachromis taeniatus | reverse complement strand
GGGGTGAAGTTTCTTGCTGATTGCATATTGTAAAAGAAATGCTGATAACCTTTCAGTTGGATACAACTATGTTCAATCCAGTTTTTATTTGTAGATTTAACTCTAGTTGCTGTTTCTATGCCATTCCTATATATTGTTTGCCAGATGGTCATTACAAGATCATGTAAAAAAAACAACAAAGTTTTCCACTCATGATATGTCTTTGGAGTGGAAATAGTGTAAAGCATGTGGGCTCTCAAAGCGGGTAATAAATTGTAGACATTTTGTAAAAAAACTCTGACCAGAGTTTGTTCTTTTTCTCCCTTTTAAAAAATATAGAAACCTCTCAAGTATTTCCATGAATTTAACCTGTACGTGTTGTAATCAGTACAGGTGATCTTATGCTATTGGATTTGTTTAGCTGAAAAAAAATATCTAAAATGAGCGATTTAAATGCAGAACTGACAAAGCTGTTTGGATTAAAATGTTTATTGACAATTCCATACACACCAGGTGGACATTAAACTGACGGCCTTGCTTCATAAAGAAACTTCTGGAGATGCAGAAGATGTACATTCAGCGGAAAAATGACAGGTGGCCCTTCAGCCATTCTTCTGTCAAGTCATCAGGGTTTCTCGTTTCAAAGACCTTAGAGTGCAAACGAAGCAGGAGCTACAATTTAAAATCTACAGAATTTATAAAATGAGCAATAGCTCCTACACAGGTGAATTAACATGTGAAGAAAACACATTGTTTGTAAGAAAACATGAAAATTAAAAAAAAACAAACATGCTAAATCAATTGACAGTAAACAAAAGTAATTGGGCTTTGGTTCAGATTCAATATGATCTGAGACTTTCAATTAAAACTTGTATACAAATTTTCCATTTCACTGAATAAAATGTAGAACTGTTATGGCTTGTTACATTAAATACTAGTTTATCTACTCAACATAGCACTATATATTGTGATAATTACCTTTGTGAGCTCTGCAGTTTGGACCAGTCGATTCTTGCTTCCTGCATACATCATCTGCTGCTCTGGTTTGCACCCTATTAATATGAAATTGAGATTTTTTTCTTTTCTTGGTGATTTTATTACTCACCCAAACACATCTTTAGAATTCTAATTCAACCTTGATCACCATAAAAATATTTAAGATAACTCTTTATTAGTCCCACAAGTGGGAAATTTGTTGTGTCACAGCAGAAAGTGGACAGTGCAAAGTTACATAGTTATTTAAAAGTATATTTTAGTTTACTTTGCCATTGTTGCTACCATGCTTTACGAAGCTATATTACTGTAAATGCTTACCGACGGGACTGGAGAATATGAAACACAGAGGGTAAGACACTCTGCCATCATCGTGAACATATTTGTAGCTGTAGACCATGAATGTACATTTCTGTCAAGGAACTTTTCTTCTGCTTTTCTATTTCCAAAACCATATCAGTAGGATCTGAACAGGGAGCAGGCAGAAAGGAGTCTGGAGAGGAGGAGGTATGGACTGGAGAGAAGAGGAATGAATGTGAATCAGAAGGAGACTGATGTAAAGGTGAAGCTGCAAGAGTAGTGGTAGCAAAGGTGGATGAGTTTAAATACTTGGGCCAACCAGTCCAGTGCACAAGAGAGGTGAAGAAGAATGCAGCCAGGGTGGTAAAAAGTATCAGGGATGATTTATGACAGTAGGGTAGCAGCCAGAGTGAAAGGAGAGTGACACTGGCAAAAAGACAGGAGGCAGAGTTTAATATTAATATTATAATTAATATTCTTTCATTGGAGTGACAGGATTAGAAATTAAGACATCAAAGGGATAGCTCAGGTTGAGACTGTTTGGACATGTGCAGAAGGGGCATAGGGGCTACACTGGACATAGGATTTTGAATATGGAGCAATCAGGCAGTAGGAAAAGAGGAAGACCACAGAGAAGATTCATGGATGTTGTGAAAAAGGACACGCAGAGGGTTGGTGTGACAGAAGAGGATAGTAGGATAGAATGAGATGGAGGCAGACGATCAACTCCGGTGACTCCTAAGTGGAGCAGCCAAAAGAAGATGTTGATTTTGCAAAAAGACTTTTTTTTTTTTTTTTTTGGACTAATTTTGCTCTTCGTGATGTGATGTAAGGATATCTGGGCTGCCGCTCTGGAAGTTCATTTCTTAAGTCATCCAGTGAGATGTCCTAGATAACAAAACAGAGTGTGAGTGTTTTTTTAATCCAAACAAACAGAGAGTGAACAGAGAAAGGGAGAAAAAAATGGACTTACGTCATATTCCTCCTCAAGAATAACAAGCTGTTTCTCCATGTCTATTTTCACTAAGAAAATATCAAAGAAAAATCTTTTGTGCTTTGATTTGAGTTGGTGTACAGATATTTATATGTGATTAAAATTGTTGATAATGGTTTTACGAACGTGAAGTACGTGTGTAAGGAACGGATAAATGTTACTTACTTAATATGGCAGCATTGCTGGTCTCTTTTCGAAATCTAAACTTCTTCAGTTTATCTTTCAGACTTTCATCCACTTCACACACAACTAAAGAGCTTGACTGTAAAAACATGCCACGAAAATATTAGTTCAATTGTGTTACTCTATTAAATGCTCAATATCTCCAGATAACACTGCGATAAATAGTTAAAGTGGGCTGGTCTACAGACCAAAAATAGAAACAATAAAAGAGGGAGAAGGACATTACTAGATCTGTAAAGCTGTAAAAGGTCTCAATCCACCTTGCATGGGTACGTTAAACATTCATGACGCTCTTTGACATTTTGAGAGCAGGAAATGTATGGCAGCAATATGCAAGATTGTAGTTTCCTGTTTGATAGAGCAAGGGGGATGGTCGCAATGGTTAAGTAGAACAAATATCTTTATGCGCACACTCAAATACATAGAATTACGGTTCATCTAATGCAGTAAACTTCAACTGAAAAGCTAGGTCTTTCAAGAAGTTGCATCAGTTTCACCTACCATTCTCAAAGGATCCTTCTCTGCTTTTAAGTCCTGAGGGTAACACCGCCTTAAACAGTTTGCAATAGACTGACAGTTACTTTCAAACTGCTGAAGACGGCAGGGGAGGGCAGACGCGATGCTAGATTGCGTCTCAGTCATGCTTCCTCCTTTCAGCAGGAAAACATGACAGTTGTGCTGAAGCTGAGCAAAGTGTCTCAGTCCTTTATTGCGTATGGGAGAAATTATGGCGAACATTCACATATTAAACCCACACATTTTACTGTAGCAGAAGAAGCTGGAGTTTTAAATGGAATCATTTCAGGCCATTTAAACCTGAAGACGGTCAGTTTAATCATTTTGTGTTGTCTTTTATCGTCACTTAGTATCGGCGACTTTCACTTCCCTTTGTGAACGTGGATATCAAAGTGAAACTTGCAGATGTAGAAAACGCTTCATATCCTTAAACAACAGCAAAACAGAGTGTTGTTTAGGAGTTGAAGTATTTTATTTATATCATTTAAGTCATAATATAAAAAAATAAGAAAGCTATTATGTTTAAGCAGTCAAAAGTGGGGGAAGAGTAATTAAATTTTTTTTTTTACTGTTTTAAATTATGGCAAGGCAACCTATAAATCACAAGTTAAAGCACATCGTAATATTAGAGTACTGGATATTGTGGTCAATATTGGAATTTATAAGGTCATGTGACTTACACATGCTCTGTGTCGCCTTGTAGGGGCTTTTCCCAACAGGCTTAAGACAAATTTCACTCTGTGCACGACTGCCATGCACTGAAGAATCTGCAGCCTGAAAGAAATCAGTTTCCTTTCTTTATGAATAAATTACATTACACTTACATAGCAACCTACGCCAGTGCCTGGGAATATTGTCAAATTAGAAGTGCAAATTAATTTTGTATCTGATAGGAAAGAAATTTATTGCCATGCTGCTCTCTACTGGTGAAAATTGTAGGCATGATGCTCCTCTGGCCACAAACACGTTGCTGTTTTCTAGACCATTTGATAAAAATAAAAATAAATCACTAGGTGCAATGCCCTTTTTTAATCTCTACTGATTAGTACCAATTGTGTTCTTCGTGATTCAAAACTGATATTAATAAAATAATGGAAAGAAAATAATGAATAATAAAATCCAGTGAAATCGTAACAGCAAAGGAAGATTGACAATAAGTAAGACAACTGAAAGACAGTACCCAGACAGTAAAAGCTACCGTATGCAGTTGAATTACAGTCTATAAAATCTTTTAGTCTTGTGTTTTTAAAAAGTGAATTTTTAAAAGATGCTACAGAATCTGCAAGCCTTGTGTTCTCCGACACTCCAGAGTTGAGTGACTCTGATGGCAAAAACTCTAAACTATCTGAAGGTGGAAGAGTGACGTTTCATTTATATCAAAGAGAATAAATTACAGTAGTTGGGGCTCATTAAGATGCATGTGTGAAAGACTTCTTTCACATCCGTGTATGAAGATACTGGTTTTATTCTGGGGTTGTTTTTCATTCGCAAGGAAGCAAGACTGGAGAACTGGATAACCCAAAGCTGAATAAATTGAATCTCCTGTATCTCTTCATATTTGTGGAAAAAGAGCAAAGATAACTCTTAATGCTATTCATGCTTTTTGTGGGACTGAACAATAACAATTCTTACTCTGATATATAAAGTGGAAGAAAATGTAGTGTCTTCTAATATTTAGCATCAATATCACACCAATAGTTAGTTCTCTGGGCCACTGTGTCTAAGATAAGAATCCAACAATCAATTGCAGTGTCGTTGATAAAACCCTTAATTTTACATTATACACACTTTCCTTACAAATGCAGTCCAAATTTATTTATAAAGCACATTTAAAAATAACAAAGTTGACAAAAGTGCTGTACATGAAACAAAGGATTACACAAAAAAATTAGATACCATATGCACCACACACACACACACGCACGCACGCACGCACACACACACACACGCACGCACATACACACACAGAGAGAGAACACAACCAAAGAATTGCCAAGAAAAAGTAAAGATTGCATACATTTTCATTAATATGAAAAATGATAGGTCATTATATTTATCCATGAAGACAGAAGACACAATTAGTTAAACTACAGGCATGAATGTCCCATAATTTTCTTCTCCTAAATTCTAACTACATTTCAATTATAAGAAAGCACTTCACTTTTTTTTCAGACTGTAGGCTCACTTGTGGTTCCTAGGGTATTTAAAAGTAGAACGTGAAGCAGAACCTTTAGTTAGAAAGCCCCTCTACCGTGGGATCAGCTACCAGCTGGGATTTTGGAGACAGGCGCCCTCTCTAGTTTTAAGATTACACTCAAAACCTTTCTTTGCGATAAAACTTATAAATTAGTTGCGGCTGGGACAAGTGAACTTGAACCATCCGTTAGACTGCTGCAGGACTTCCTGTGATACACTGTGGTGTGTTGAGCACTTCTTCTTCACCCACCTCTTTCCACTCCCCACGTGTTTATATACCACTGCTGCATACCATTAAAAAATGTTCAGCTATAGGACAGAACATAGACTAAGGTAGACTTCTCTCTGCCTTAGTCTAATTTCTGTCCTATCTCCCTATGCTCTGTTTTGCTTTTCTCTTCTCTTTCTTCTTTTCTCTTTCCCCTCCCCAACCACTTGTGGCAGATAGCTGCCCCTCCCTGAGCCTGATTCTGTTTCTTCCTGTTAAAAGGGAGGTTTGTTTGATTGTTGGGTTTTCCCCAGAATAATTAAGTTTTATTTTTTTTCCCTTGTAGTATAAGGTTCTCTAAAGCCAATGTTATTTTAATTTGATACTATATAAATAAAGCTTAATTGGACTGAAAACATTTTTAAGATGATCTATTAAAGGATCATCATTTAAGGATCTGTTGAACCTCATGAACCTCTGACATATCTAAAAGATTTCAAAGTCTCCTCTGTGGACTGCTAAAAAGAGTCACTGGTTACACTGAGGTGGGAAAATAAATGCTAAAAGCTTAATGGAAACAACTTAAAAAAAAAATAAAAATAAAAATTGAACTTTAGAAATTGGTCTTAAATTGGTAAGAACAGAAGGATGAAAGTTTGCTTTCTTTAAAAAAGGCTAGACGACAGCACATATAAAATAGAATGAAAAATGATGCTGATAAAGAGATGAAAGAAGATTTTACATTGTTGTGAGGCATCAACGAAATGACATTGGACAGATATGATAATGGAGTTTATATCTATTGTATTTTATATTCAAGTTAAGTTGCTGTTTCTTGTCTATTGCACATTTTTAACTGTATAGCACCTGCCATTATATCTTACACCAGGGGTCACCAACCTTTTTGAAGGTGAGAGCTACTTCTTGGGTACTGATTAATGTGAAGGGCTACCAGTTTCACACACACTTCTGAAATAACAAATTTCCTCAATTTAACTTTAATTATATGTTATAATTAATAATTAATGATATTCATCTATGTAAAGTCACTGATTATGGCAACTGTTTCCGTGGAGACCAGCTAGCGCTGATCTAATATTTAATAATAAACATTTTTTTTAATATATTATCTCTAACAAATTGATACCAATGCAATTGTGATTTTAAAAAAATAGCAACAAAAAATAAAAATACATGCCGCTTACTGGTAAGTTGTTATAGTGAGCTATTTTTAGAACAGGACCGCGGGCTACTCATATGGTCCTTGCGGGCTACCTGGTGCCCGCGGGCACCATGTTGGTGACCACTGTCTTACACAGTACTGTCCACACACTCAGGGTGATTGATCAATTCAAGCATGATCATATGTTCTCTATCAAATGTATAGCTTAGTTTAATTTTGCCAGAATACTGCCTACATTGCATTTTTGCATTGTGTACTTGCACTGTTCTCTTTGTCGAAGCACAATGTCTGGTCTTTTTTGCACTGTGTATATGTGCACACTGTGGAACCCGAGCTCCATAATTGTGTCTCTTTGCATACAGGTGATATAACAATAACATTCACATTGGTTTTATCTGTATAACCACAGTGAGAGAGGAAGACAGAACAGCATACACTACTCAACCACGACATTAGAAACTGTGGCAAGTGAAGAGAATATCATTAATCATTTTGTTAATAATACAATGTTCTGATGGGAAACATTTGGTATTGACATTTATGTTGATGACAACTTTTTATTAAGTTGAATTAATAAAAACACAAGTTATGTCATCAACAAGTACATTTTCTTTTCTTCTGTCTTTAATAACTGATACAAACGTGGGGAGTGGGCTGTGTGGGCGAGTGTGCTGTGAGGTTGTCTGTCTCTGTGATCGACTACAGACCTGTTCAGGACGTTCCCCGTTTTTCCACCCATGAAATCTGGGATAAGCAACAGCCCCCTCGCAGAGAAAACGTACATATCTATCGGATAGATAACCCCCCTCAGCCAGGATCTTCTTCATATTTAGGAGATTGTGGGCGGACATTAATATTACGTGAGTCGTTTGGACGTATGACGTTGTGCCCACGTCTTACGTCAACTTAAAATCGAAGTAGATTTCTCCAGGCGTACACTCCTTATTTCTGTATTGTAACTAACATTTTTGTACATAAATTCTTTAACATAGTATGCTTAAAGCCACAGAGGCTCACCACTGTACAGGAACCTCCTTAAGGAGTACCACGCATGGGATCGAAAGCTACGCTTCTCAGCTAAGCTAACATTGCTGCATCTTTTAGCAAAACTTGCTAGCTAAGAAGCTAACGCTACCGTCGAGCTAGCTATGCATTACTACTAGCCTAGCCCGCTAACCAGTGACAAGTGACAAAGGTAAACAACAAATCTTTTGAGTCTCTTCGGTTTAAATTGTCACTTGAGTAACTTAATCTTGCCATCTGGCTAAAACCTCTGGACGATCAGAATAGCGTTTTAACATTCTCGTTTTTACCGCTAAGACTGAAGTACGAGGCGGAGAAAAGGGGCAGCAACAGCGTCAACGAAAAACAATACAAATCTCGATCCCTCATCACATACTAGGCCGACCGGGCTAACTCCAGCTAACTGCTGTCTATTTCTTAGCTGCCGGGTGTAATATTCGTCTATTTTAGTCTAAGAAACCCTCGTAGCAATGTAAGAACCGGAGCTTTCAGCAGAACACTCAGCTTTGTTCATAAAACCAGTATTATAGCTCATACTGTTACAGGTGATACCGTTTGCAGTGCTGGGAGTTAGCAGTTTTGACATGTAACTGAAGTTACCCTTGCTGGTTAGTGATTGCATGTCTGCGATTTATTTTTTTTCAAAGAGAAAGCAGTATTCATTTCTGTCAAAACGAGGCATTGTTCATTTATGTTCTTTGAAAAGCAGACTTTTTTTTCCTCTACGTTTTACTGATCCAGACTCGTATTGATAACGGTGTTGACACACCTTTTGTGAATGGCTCGTCTGTATCATGATGCTATAACTTAAGAAGCATAGAACTGGGAAACGTCTTTCTAATGCCTATGATATAGCAGTAGTCTGTTTTGTTTGCTCTTTGTGCCATAATCTCTGATTAATGATCATGGTATAAGATTAGACCCTCATTGTCAGTTAATTTTTTCCTCTCCCTGAGGTTGATGATCCATTTGCATGATCTAACAGAGTCATTATTGTTACATTGTTTGCAAGGTTGAGGCAATAGATTACTCAACTGCCTTATTGTAACATAAGCTACTTCTGGCTCCCTTTCAGTGATGTTAGGTTTAAGAAGCGTTTCCTTGTATATGAGTTTAAAATTAACGTGACTGTTCACCCAAATATCTAGTTTAAGTATGCAATGTGGTTTGCTTTCTGTGTTTGTTTTGTAATAGGGCACAGATGATCCAGAACATGCCGGAATGAAAAAAATATTTTCCCGTTTGTGTGATTAGCCACTACAGTTGACACTCACTTTCAGCCTAAAGACATCCTGTGAAAAATCCACGCCACATCCCTCGCTGAAGTTTCTCCTGCATCTGAACCATGTGAGGGTCCCTCGGTCCAGTCTGAGGGGAATCCCAGGACTGTTGAAAATACAACCCCGCTGTGCGGGGCTGGACTCAACCCATCTGTGTCTAAGAGAGCAGCCTTTCCTGTAGCCCGCTCCCTGTTGGCACATTCTTTTTCTCCTTACCAAGGAGACGCGCCATGATGTTCCGAGACCAGGTAGGTATCCTCACAGATTGGTTCAAAGGCTGGAATGAGTGTGAACAGACAGTGGCGCTGCTGTCCCTCCTGAAGAGGGCATCCCGCACCCAGGCTCGCTTTCTACACATCTGCCTTGAACACTGGCTGGCAGACTGCACTGACATCCACATCCTTGAAGCCGAGGCCAACAATGCAGGTAGCTGAGAGCTTAAGTGTAATTTATTATTAATTACTTTATAATTACAGAGCCATGTTAATTATTTTTCTAACATGAAAGACTTCACATTTAATAATAAAACATTAATCACATGTAAAAATCTTTTTGTTGTTAGCAATTGTCAGCCAATGGCACCAGGAACCAAAAGAGAAGGTGGTCTCTTTGCTGTTGTCCCATCTGCCTCTGCTGCAACCACGTAATAGTGAGGCCAAATGTGAGTACATGAAGCTGCTGCAGAAGGTTTTGAGTCACACGATTGAGAGTAGCCTGTTTGTGGAAGAAAGCAGGCAGCTGCTATCTTATGCCCTCATCCACCCTGCCACCACACTGGATGACCGCACATCTCTCGCCATGTGGCTGAACCACCTGGAAGAGCACCTTTCCAGTGGGTATACACCACGTGCTCCATCCAGCCCCTACCACCCACGCCAAGGCTCAGATGAGTGGCCCAGTTCTGCAGAGTCTCTCGACCCCGGCCTTGTTTGGCACGACAAGTCTCCTTCATCCAGCACACCTTCAGCAGGCCAGAACGGACACATGTCATTCCCAGGCGGGATGTCCTCACCTATTAACAGCAATAATACAGGTAATATTTGCCATTTAACTCTGTTTTCATCTTTTGAGAAAACAGAAAAGAAATGGTTTAGTAAAAACACAAGATGTCAGTCATGAGAATATCAACTATGTTTTACAAACAGTATTTAGTTAAAATGATTAGTGTTGTTTTCATTTTTTGTTGCTCATATCTGGAATGTTTCCCTTGCCAGGCCTTGGTGGACAGATGCAGCCCAGCCCTCAGAAGAAGTCCATGTCGATTATTTCTTCCAGCCCCCAGGCTTGTGGGTCTGAGTGGGTTAGCCAGGATGACGCAATGGGCCGGCAGAACTTTATTCCAACAGATCACGCACCCCTTTCGCCCCAAAGCAGCGTAGCTTCTTCAGGCAGTGAGCAGACAGAAGAACAAGGCTCCGTTCGCAACACCTTCCAGGAGGATGGTAGTGGCATGAAAGGTCAGAGTTCTTTACCTAACCAGGCCAAGGGCACTCCCAGTTCTGGTAAAAGCCATGCACAGCCATGGCTTTTACCATGGCTGTGCATTTTGGCTTTGATTTTAAGCCAAAATATAATGTGACTTTTTTTGTAAACCCCCCCCCCCCCTCCTTTTTTTTGTTCTAGATGTTCCTGCATGGTTGAAGAGTCTCCGCCTTCATAAATATGCATCACTTTTCTCCCAGATGACCTATGAGGAGATGATGATTCTCACAGAGCAGCACCTGGAGTCACAGGTTTTTAAGCCTCCTTTTTGCATACGCTGGCGCCAGGCTTTGATTATTCTACACTCCTTATCAATTGTGAACATTATTGTCCTCAAACCTGATGATACATCAGCTCTCAATGAGGCATGAAATTAAACAACGCACCCCACAGTTATATCAACCCAGTCGCACATACAAATGGTGCGATTTTGCCTCTGCCCCTTGGCTTTAATGAAACAGATGGTGATTAGGTCTGTTATTTAGTAACTGTATAAATTGCCCAGTGTTCCCTCAAGAAATGACTTTCCTGCTTCTCATGCCATCTTGCTATTTTCTCTCTCTCCTTTTTAGAACGTCACTAAAGGAGCACGACATAAGATTGCCTTGAGTATCCAAAAACTGCGAGAGAGGCAGAGTGTGCTCAAGTCTTTAGAAAAGGTAATTCAAATGGGATAATATTTTTCTGAAGCTAAAAAACCAACAAAAACCCAGCAGTGGTACTTTGTCTTGATGAATTTTCAATTGCACTGATCAAAATTGCACTTGAGTATGTACTTGGTGACAATCATGTGGTTTAGCTCCATTGGGAAATTCCCAGTCTGCTTGTTGGCATAGAAACATTGGAGGAGGGCTGGTAGGAATTCAGTGTCTTCCTGTAAGACATTTCAGTGGAACAAATGTTTGCTTTACTACAGCCTAAATCTGGATTTCAAACTTGGAAATTAATCTTTTCACTCACAACAGGGCCTGTAAAACTTATGCTATCATATGAGTGATGTTGGCATCTTTTGTCAGGATATTTTGGAAGGAGGAAACCTACGTAATGCCCTCCAAGAGCTGCAGCAGATCATCATCACACCTATTAAGGCCTACAGTCCACCCACTGCAGCACAGCCTTCCTCAGACACCACCACCTCACCTTCAGATTCTACAAAAACAGGAACGGATAAAGAGCCGGCCCCAGAGGGCTTCCAATCCAACAATCCACCTCCCTGTGATGGAGATTCCTCAGGTGCACCCATCTCAGATGGTGACATTGCTGGACAGTTCACTCGTGTTATGGGTAAAGGTAAGAGTACAGTAGGGATTGGAATCTCTCTTACAACTTTGTTAATCTCAATGATATTCAAAGCCTAACAAAAGGCTTTCTTATAAAAACTATGAATTTAGATTTCATATCCAGGTCAGGGTATTGTATAAAACAAAACTTAAAATTAACCATTTTCACCAACCCCTATTAACAGAGTTTAATATGTATCACTCACACTGAAGTGTACTGTGCCTTTTTTTTTTCTCCCCCCAGTTTGCACCCAATTGCTGGTGTCAAGGCCAGATGAAGAAAATATCAGTTGTTACCTTCAGCTAATTGAAAAGTGTCTGACACATGAGGTAAGGAATTGAAGATGAAGCTTTTTTTTTTCTGTTTGCTCAGATATGTATGGATGCTGTTGTAAATGGAACTTGTGACAACTTTAAAACACATACAATGCCTTTAAAAAGACAAATCTTGCCTTTTTCTTTCTTGAAATTGCATTTAAAAAAATAAAAATAAAAAATGCATTTCCAGAAACTGTGCTCATACTCCGTTCTTTCACTCCTTTTTGCTGTCTTGTTCTGACAGGCTTTCACAGAAACTCACAAGAAAAGGCTGGTCTCCTGGAAGCAGCAGGTCCTCAAACTGCTCCGCATGTTC
The DNA here is from genome assembly GCA_015108175.1 of Pelvicachromis taeniatus. Classification (NCBI taxonomy): domain Eukaryota; kingdom Metazoa; phylum Chordata; class Actinopteri; order Cichliformes; family Cichlidae; genus Pelvicachromis; species Pelvicachromis taeniatus. The sequence continues at coordinate 9,782 of VURO01018534.1, read as the reverse complement.
CCTCGGAAAGCTATGCTGGACATGCCTGGGTACCGTCAGAAAGGGTGAGTGCGCTGGCTCTCGTTTACTTTTAATCTTCCTCTTTAGCAGAAGGGCTGTCACACCAGTTTATTGTAATTCTGGATTCATCTCTTATCTGTTAGCTTGATTTTCTTTCCCTTCTTTTTAGTTTCCTCTTTTCCTAATTGAAACTGCTGCTGTCATTTCTTATGACATGGCTGTAATAGTTCAACAGTCCTTATAATTTCTAAGGCATGTTTCTCTGGTGTTTGTTTTGCTACTCCAGCTGGACCTATGGGTCCAACTCCCTCCCCACAGCAGGTTCTGTAAGTGGAGGTGTAGGGCGGCGCGGCCAAAGGCAGTTCCAAATGACCCCTCGTGGACTTCCAGCTGGACGCATGTGTCTCCCTGCTGGTATTGGGGGAGCTTCTCCACGGCACACTCTCACTAGTCCTGCGCTGACAGGACAGGGTAGACAAGTCAGTATTTATATTATGACAAAAAGTTGTAACATGTATTACTAACTTGTACTTCTCTGCAGATTAGGTGACATACAAAAAGGTCAAATATTAAAAGATTTAATGACTTAAAACCATTTGTTCTCAAACTATAGGCCCCACTGGTGACAAACAGCATCAGCTAAAATTGAATTTGGACCATTTGTTTTGTAGTTACTGATTGATAAAACACATGGAGTTCTTTTGGGATAACAACTTTTCTTTTGTGGATTTTGAATTTGGTCATACTTTAAAGCTTGTGGTTCTTAAACTTTTTCAAGTCAAAGAATTTTTACATGCTAAAATATGATCTTTAGGATGTCCATAATATAAGGCATGCTTAAACAGTCATATACATTTTGATATGAAAGGAAAAAAAAAACCTCAAGGTTTAATCAGTACACATTTGACAGTAAAACTGGTTTCATAGTTTTGAGTGTTTTTATTTGAGGACCTAGCTGAGGGTTTAAGAAACGTTGCCAGTTTTCCTGGATAAGTGATGTTTGTGTAAGGAGAACTTGTGTTTTCCAATATATAGAGCCTGTGGTTTGCCAACCCTGGAGGCAGTAACAGCATGCCAAGTCAGAGTCGCAGCTCTGTGCAGCGGACCCACTCGCTCCCTGTCCACACTTCCCCACAAACCATGCTCATGTTCCAGCAGCAAGGTATATATATGAACTCACAAACTGTCCGTAGTGCTTGTTTAATATACCACATTCTCTGCCAACATATAAACAACCATCTTGACATTTTGGGATTTCTGTTTACACTTTATAGCATCTAGTTTTACCTACGTGTTCTGAAAGTTGTTTTTTTTTAATGCTCAACTGGAAATGGTTATTGAAATATTTCAAAGGTCTGGGTCTCACTCTAAGTTTTGCAAGTAGAACAAGCTACACAACCTGTGAAATTAGAAAACAAAATAAAGCTATGAATTGGTCAGATGCCAGAATGGAGAGCAACTCTCCCTCTGTGCCAAGGACAAACTAACAAGACAGCTTAGCAGCATGTTGCAGAAAACAATCTGCCGCCTTGTATAGTATACATAACCTTTTGGTTGCCTTGTCCTGTGTGCCAGATGCCAGACGTGAGCATTGCAAATTTACCTGTAATGGATCTGTCGTGTTTTAGCAGAGTCGGCTTAGGATATTTCCATAAAGGAGTTCAGTGTGTGAAAGCCAGAAATGTATAGTTCCACAGATATGAACTCTGTGTGGTCATAGTTTTGGTGTTTACACTCGGTCGTTTCATATTATTGTATTCTTCATAACACAAAGAACCAAAAACCTAAAAAATACAGTATTTCTAATTGACCATGTCCAAATCTGAATGCTGGCTTTAAAATTGTGTAGCATTTTTTTTTTTTAAATGATCGATTGAATAAATGTTGGAAATATTTAATTGCAAACTAAAGCCTAGTCTGGCACAACAGACCGTGTTTCCTAATTTACTGCGCTTCAGGCAGCTTACTGCTTATGAACACAAGTGTTCCCGAACTGCTGACCTTGTTATGTTTGCGATTCAATGCTTAAATCTGTATTTTTAATGTAGTGGCATCTACAGGCATTGCATCAGACATTTCTCTTATGGCATGTTGTTTTTGTTGCACGGTCTTTCGACACTTCAGTTAGTGTAACAACATGCCTTACATCCATACATCATACACTGTACACCTTATTTTTCATTTCATCAAAACGTGTGTGTGTAAAAACACCCTGTTTTTACACACACATGTAAAAACAGGGTGTGAACATGATGGTAGGACTCTCAGGTATAACTCTTTATTCTTTTGGAAGTTTTGTTCCACAGTAAAGAGGCAAAACAAAACTATTGTAGCATAATATTTTTTTTTGAGTATCCCAGAGGATTCTGTATGAAGCTGTCTAGGCGTCACTGTCAGTCAAACACCTAAATGCCTTTGTGCAAGTTCAACTTTTAAGCTCAGTGTTACTCCCTCTTCTCAGACCAGTATTGTACTGTCGATCATGTCTTTATTCTCTTGAAACCGATTGAAATTTACACCTTACATCAGAATACATCCAGCGCTTTTCTTGAGTGACCCACATGCGATCAGTCTGCTTTTATAAGTAAGTGAAATGCTAACTGATGTAAGAAAGAAAAGAGGATTGCAAAGGCAGACCTATATCCCAGTTAGCTCAGTTGAGTTAAAAAAACAAAAACAAACTGTGACTAAGTATACATTTCATTTAACTTTTGAAAATACAGTAAGATGATAAACTTTAGACTTTTACACCATCTCTTGTGCCAGTTCTCCAGATTTCGTAATGTTCATACTGTTTAATTTGGTTGAACCGGACTATCTGTAGATACACCTTGTCTTGTTTGTTTAGAAAACACAACTACTCTCTTTGTTTAGTATTGCTCACTTCAATTTTAGATTACAACACCAAGGTGAGCTTAGCATTAACAACATTGCGATGGTTATTCTTTTGCACACAGTAGCAACATGGAGCACATTGTGTTTCAATAATGTAATCTTTCTTTTAAAAGTGAATCAGGCTGATTAATGTGTGTTAATACAGATTTTATATATAACTATGTTTTTTTTTTTTTTGGTATGGGGCCAAACAAACACAAACCTGACAGTATGTCATTTCCGAACGTTCCTGTGGACTAATAGTTTTATTGATTTCCTCAGAATGCCAAGTTCCAGGTGCTGACCTGGAGATCAACCCTACGCTGGAATCACTGTGCCTCAGTATGACAGAGCATGCCTTAGGGGGTAAGTGTCAGCAACTTTAAATGGGACACTGGTTTGCAAACTTGTACACGGCTATCAGCTAGACCAGGGGTTGCCCACGAGCCCCTCAACTGGGACTCTTGCAAGCTTTGAAAAACAAAATAAAACAAACACAGATCATATCTTTCATCCCATTTAATGTACAGCGATTTTTCCCGCATGTTTGGTAGGAGGGGCTAAAATAGATCTTTTGATGTTGAAGGTTGCTGACCCATGAACTAGTCAAACGGGAGAAAAAGAGCCGCAAACACGGGTGACGAAGGGGGGACAGATGGGCAGATGACGGATGTAATTGGAAGAGGATAAATTAATACATGTAGCGTATGTATTAATTGGGTTACAATTAACTCTAATTCTAACCCCGTGGCTTGCGAGCTGTTGCCGACCTCTGCAATAGACTAAATTCAGTAGAGCCTCCCCTGTAAGGATTTCCCCATGCAAACAGGGATGGTGACTTTTGTAATCCTAATTTCATTGTCTGTGATATTTGATAATAGTTCAATACAATTAGTGTAGACACAATTAGTTAACAGGTTTAAACAAAAGACCGTTTAAAAAAAAATTGTATACCCATAGACGTTTTTACTATTTTTTTTTTCAGCCACAAGCTATCTTACATACTTGATAGGGTCAAGTTTTACTTTATCAGTTAATGCTAGCAGGCTTGATTAGAAAGCCATATCTATAAAGTGCATGCCACACATTTGAGGTAATTAGTGCCAAGTAAGACTAATAAAATAGTAGAATTTCACTCACCAACACTGAAACAAAAGAAGCCATAATATTAGTCAGATAATCCATTGAAAAGGCTCCAACAGCATACACACAGTGAACAGTTTAATGAGTCAAAGTAGTGGATGAGGCCTAGCAGATTTGATCAGTTCCAGCTGCATGTGGCAGGACACCTGTCAGTCAGAGTGGCCACACCCCTGACTCAGATATTCAAGTGGATGAGCTACAAAAAAATTCACCCCATTTAGAGTGGGATCAAAGCCAAATTGTTTTATGTTATTAATTCTGTAAAGTTTGACATTTTAACATGGGGGTCTGTGTGGTGTCTCTTATCTGGAACTCGAGTAGCAATTAAAGGAACTGCACTGCCATTTCTACATTGGCGTAATTTGTAAGCTCTGGAGGTTGCACCTGTGTTTAAACATCAGTATCTTTGTATAATTGTCTAGTACTGTGGTTGTAAATAATTTATGAGATGGATGAATTTTGGAAAATGTTATAATATTTTCATTCCTTTAACTGATGTGGCTAAAGTTCTGTTCTGTTTTATCTTTGTATATCTTAAAGCATGGATGCATAAAAGGCCTGAGGGCCAGAAGCAGCATAAATCTTAGAAATCTGCAGTTTGTCTGTATACTGGATAGTATGTGTTAAATTGGTGACACTGCAAGACAGAAGCCAATTTAAATTTCATAGGATTTAATGTTTTCAGTTTTCTTAATGTTACTAATATGTGTATCTAACAGGACGTTTAGCAGCAGAACAGCGACAAACGCTCCGTCAGTGATGCCCTGCTTATCACATTGTGATTATAAATGTAATATACATTAACATATCTCCGTTCTCCTCAGATGGAACAGACCGGACTTCAACAATATGAAAAGAAGAAAGGAAAAATACACTTCATTTGAGGCCTATTCAGTTCCTCATCACCCAGCACAAAGATAAACGTATGCTTCAGAAAACCAGGCAAAGCAGTCACTACAAAATGACAAAAAAACTGTGTATATGTTCTCTAATATTTTTGTACGTTATTATATACAACTAAGTTTATTAAAAATGGAATACAGATGATTATTATATTGCAGGACAGAAAAAAAAAAAAGGTTAACTGTGCAAACTGCTCCATGTCACCTGCAGGACTGTGGCATGATGTGCAGAGGCTCAGTTTGCCGTTGTGAGAGAAAAACAGTAGATTGGTGCTTTCATAAAGGGGTTCCGCCCTATGAGTTACTCTTCTTTTCCTTCTGCCTTGGAACGAGGCTTTCTATCCAAAACACACTGACAGCAACAGCCTCTGCACCATATAATGTGTAGATTCTGAAAATTTCCAGCCAGAGCTAAGGCACTTTTAATAAATTAACTTTGATATTAGGCACTAAATGGTATTTGGCTCAATTACACACTTACTGAAGTTCCCCTTGTAGTCAGGTGCTGATATACAGACACCAGTATGCTTTCTAGCCACCGTAATTGTTTTTTAACCTGTGATAGTTGGGGCTTTTGTTGGTTGAAACTTGGTCGGCTTTCCTTGGTTCTTTTTGTCGTCTCTAGCGAGCATGTTTTTGTGTCAAACGAAGGAGAGAGATGACCAAAAGGCTTGAAGAACCGCTTGTAATTCAACCATAGGTTTATCCTTTGGTTTATCTTGGTTGTTTTTTTGTTTGTTTTTTCTTGAACATGTAGTTAAAAAAGAAGTGACTCTCCTCCTCTAAACTTCTACCAAGCCAAAGAGAAGGGTTGTGTGACTGTCAATTTGAGAAAGACATTTATAGTGAAATGGTATACTATTTTTAAAAAAAGAACAGCGGTTTAAAGAATTTATGCCAGCTGCAATTTGTCTCTGTTATTTTATGCCCTACTACATAAATGATGATGAATCTCATTTTGTGCCGAGGAATCCCCAGAGGGGTGAGTAAGGGCTGTGAGGTTTGTACTGTGTGAGTGCTGATTTGATATTGAATTGATAAAAGCAAGGAGCGCAGAGTGTTTTCAATTTACAATCTAACGCCGGGCGAGAAAACTAAATGAAACCCATCTCAACCCTCTGGCCCCCTTATGATTGGCTTTGGAAAATGAAGCTTGATCTCATAATAAATGCTATGGAGCACAGCGTCTCACCCTCGCAGTGCCCTCTTCCTCAAATGGCCAATGTGATGATTTGATGAATCATACTTTTCAAGGTGCTTGACGATGTCCATCTTTTTTCTGTTTGTGTCTCAGTGTGTTTCAGTCTCAGAACCCTAACATTATCATGTGGTATCAGTGTTGAATCAAAAACTGTCTTATACAGCCTCTGTCTGTGAATGTGGCAGAGCCGGAGGTGCATGTACGTGTAATATGGTCTTAACTTTTGGATCACTTTTGGTTGCAACATAAGGCAGGGATAACCATTCAAATTATTATTTCATCAAAAATAGGAGGTCTGTCTAGTAAAGATGGTTATTTACAGATATCTTTTTTTCCAATTGTATTTTTTACTCTCCCTTGATATTGATAACTTATGCTTATTTTCTATAATCGCATGTTTTGCCACACTAATACCGCACGGTTGTAGATAGAGGGCATGGTGGTTGATGGTGCCCAGTGTCACCGGAGAACAGAAATCTTGCAACTAATGTTGTATGTTTATATCGCCTAAATGTCACTGTTTACATCTGTCTGGCATGAGGCCAGATTCATGTTATGTGATGTCATGCATAATCCATTGTCTCACAATCTAACACATTAAAGAACTGAAGCCTTCTCACACCTGAGCAGGCTGGGTAGATCCCAAAAGCAAGTCTTCTACCACCCCCCATTCCGTGGACTCCATATGAGTTGCAGTAGTGTTTTTTTGTTTGTTTGTTTGTTTTTTCAAAGGTATAACTATATGAGGCACGTAACAGCTCCTTTTTTGTTTCTGGTCATGTGGTGGTGAGAAAGAATTGTTTCTCAAACCTTGTGATTAAACTGTTTAGCTGTCATGTTCTCAAACTGTTTATGTGGTGCCTGAAATTCTCGCTCCAGCATCCTCAGCTTTTGTTTTAATAATGGTCATGAGAAGCATTCTAGTCATAGATTTCTTCAGAGCAGGCTCTTGGGATTATCTGACTCGTTTAAAGCATCACACTCATGCCCGCAAAAGGACTTCAGTGAGTTAACAATGCTGGCTTTAAGACTTCTGTCTTTTATTTTTACTCTTCACTATCCTGTATACCAACTATGTTGTTGCAGATGGCTCAGATTATCCTTCTCATGGCCTCTGTTGCTTTGGACAGCCTACTTGTTACTTCAAATAGACACAGAGGTACAGTGTGGCAGATTTCTACAAGAGTGTGTGTGTGTGTGTGTGTGTTTATAAAGATGATGCAGCAGGGGGGTGACAATGCTTATCTGAGCCACATAATCATGATGTGATTATAAGTAAACTGAACACTAATAACTGGCCAAGGAATATGTTTACTCCATGTTTACATTCCAAGATGCGTGATATTAGTTGGGAAGTGCATGTATTAGGTTCAGGCTGGTGTATTTTAACATGCCACGCACCCACTAAGGAGGTACAGAGCCTGTGTCGCATGGCGACATCTACCAAGTGGTCCTGAGATCATGTTCATGTCCCAGCACGGCTTTATTATTGAATTAATGTAGCCCACCAGCTGCATATATCTATCTTGTACCAGTTATATTTAATTCTAAAACTCTCCCCCAACTTTTTCTAATGTTTTATGAACCTTTTTGCATCACATGCTTACACTCTACTTTTTTACTGTCACTCATATGTGAATGGTCTGAAATGCAACATCCGTCGGATCATTGCCAGTCCAAATAAAGAGGTTCAGTTCTTTTGCAAATTAACTTGTGGTCTGTGTTTATGTCTATTTTTTTTAAATTTTTATATGAGGCTGCGGGAAACTCACGAGTCGGTTTTAAGATGCTCTTGTGTTGAAAGAGTAGTAGTGTTGACGCCACGGAGATCGTTTTTACTTCCGGGTTGCGCGGTTTTTGCAGTTCATCAAGCTAATGTGAGCAAGTCATCTCGCTGTTAATGACTTAAGATAAGAAATAAATAAGAAGAAACAAGGTCTGTTTGGTCTAGGAACTTGATTGCAACTTCTTAGGTATGTTCAACATGTGTGTTGTGGCCCTATAAGCCAGATGTAAACATCTATAGGCAAGGCAAAGCCCTTCCTACCGCAGTAAAGTAGAGTTAGCGAATGGCTAGCTGTGCTATCTTAGCATGTATCGACACTGAACAGCTGTCGGCTAACAATGTTAGCTTGTTAGTTCTTGCTTAGTCGTTTATGCACCGTGAAATGCACTAAGTACTTAATTTGGCTGGTAAATTTACACATTTAACGACGATTGAAGTCAGCTCAGTTGTAGAGTTGCAAGTCCGTAAATCGTTACTTTTAAGTCGATCATCCCCGGTGTCTCGATAATAGCGGATGGTGTGATTTGTGAGGACACAGCCCGATCCCAAATAATACTGTTGCCCCTGGTAGGTTTGCATTACTGTGACACAGTTTTAACATTTCTAGAAGTTGCTGAGACTAACGTTAAAAAAGTTTATTGCTGTTTATGACTCTTATAAAGCTTTATTCATCAAACATTTTCAGAAGTTGTGTCACAGAGTGCTTTTCAAGGAAGTGCTTTACAAGACACGTAATCAAATAAAAGGAAGCCTAATGCAGGAAAGAGAAAGTGTGTGTGTTTTTACCATTAGTCAACCTTCATGTTAAATTTTTATATCAAAAATTTTCTAAAAGCCAGGACATAAGACATGGGGGCAATAGCTAGAGCCTAACTGAGCCAAACATTAGAAAATCTAAACATGGGTGTAAAACTGAAAGCATGAATGACACTCCGAAATAATCACTAATATTAATAAAATGAATTGCCTGTTATTGTTTAATTTATTTTGTCTATGCTGTAAATAGCTGGATAGCCACAGAAGCACATTCACAAAACCCCTGGAAAGCATTGCTAAACGTGGCCATCAAACTTAAACCTTTTCTGCCCCACTTCAGATGTCAAAACAAACTTACCGTATTTTCCGCACTATAAGGCGCGCCTAAAAGCCTTCAATTTTCTCAAAAGCTGACTGTGCGCCTTATAATCTGGTGCACCTTTTATGTGGATTAATATTGAGCCGCAACAGGTCTGGCAACTACGGGAAGCAGCCGCCGACTCCATTTTGTCCCGTAAAAGAAGTAATGCGCGGTGCATGCTGGGATATATAACTGCGCGAAGCGTGCATTTTCATTTCCATTGTGTGCATCTGTGTGTAAAGACCTCGAAATGGCTCCTTCCAACAGACATGCTTACACCGCAGAGTTCAAACTCAAGGCTATCAGTCACGCAGTAGAACATGGGAATAGAGCAGCAGCTAGAGAATTCTGCATTAACGAGTCAATGCTCGTTAATGCAGAACGTGCCAATGGTGGTAACAGTTAGCAACAGTGCTAACGGTGGTTAGCACTGTTGCCTCACAGCAAGAAGGTCCTGAGTTCAATTCCACTATCAGGCCGGGGTCTTTCTGTGTGGAGTTTACATGTTCTCCCCGTGTTTGTGCGGGTTCTCCCCGGGTACTCCGGCTTCCTCCCACAGTCCAAAGACATGCAGTTAGTGGGGATAGGTTAATTGGAAAATCTAAATTGCCCATAGGTGTGAATCCGGGAGTGACTGTGAGTGCGAATGGTTGTCTGTCTATGTGTGTTAGCCCTGCGACAGACTGGCGACCTGTCCAGGGTGTACCCCGCCTCTCGCCCTAAGACAGCTGGGATAGGCTCCAGCGCCCCCGGTGACCC
>VURO01018533.1:9087-33125 GCA_015108175.1 Pelvicachromis taeniatus | reverse complement strand
CACAAACAGGCAGAGAGGCAGGCGCTCACACACGTACTGCACGCAACGATGATGCCAAATGTTCCCACTAGCATGGAAGCTACTCCCACGTAACCGCTGATTTACAATATTATAATGGTGGCAATGCTGTAACCCAAGTTTTGGACTGCAATATAAGAAAAATATAAAGTTGGAGATGTGAAAATAATTAAAATGAGAACTATTTTAAAGGCAATTTTTGATTTTCATGTGTAATGTTTTAGCCCTATGTCATCTGCAGCCAGTGGAAATGATTGATTGATGGCAGCCAAATCCTCATAGATCAATAGCCTACTTTTTTCCCTCTTGATTGGTTTACTCGGTGGCTATCTCGCCCTCAGAGCTCTTGACCCAAACATGAAAAGCGACACGCTCTTAAAGACAATGATGCCTCTCTGATGGCTGTGGAAAAAAAACGCCTCGTGTCTTTGACTAGAAAGTGCCCAGAGTCCAACGGGCCCCCGGAGAGGAGCAGACAAACGCTGTAACTCAAAGGAATTGTCAGAAAATGTAGCAGATGATGGACTTTTCCAATGATCATTTTTCTAATGCATATATATGTTTTAAAGGCCACTGAGACGGGCCAATCTGTTAAACGAGCAGTATTTAAAAGCGCAGGGCAGCGAGACTCAGGGCCGTGATGAGATATTGGTAAGCCCATGTAAAAAGGTTAATGTTACCCACAGAACGTGCTAATGGTTGTGGTTTGACAATGGCCTGTGGGAAATGTGGCAAAATCCTCGCAGAAGCTAACTCATTGACACATAAATTCTCTGTTTTCAACAATTTCATTATCATCTACACCATTTTACTGTGACATATATCAATGGGAATGAAGTAGATGGTCTTATTTTTCTTGCTTCCCCTCCTTAACTCACGGGCCTGAGAGGATATTGATCTTTCATCTGTTCGGAGGAAGAATCACGTTATTGCCAATGAAGAATAAAGTGCAGAAACCACATGAAAATTAAAGGACGCGGCATGCAGCTATAAAGTGAAACATGCCAAAGCATCAATGGCATTTATCTTTGTAAAATATAATACAATATGTATGAATATGTAAGCTCATTTGAAAGATTATAGCACGTATAGAGTTTAGGTATAGGCACAAAGCTAAATGAACAGAAAAGAAGCGACTGTTTTGCAGCTGAACTGAATGTGGACTACTTAAAACCTTCCTTAACTAAGTATTACATCTTGTGCTCTCTGTAGCTTGTATTGGTAGTGGTGAGATAATGGATTGACCTCTAGTCTGCCCGCGCAGAGTGGCTGCATTATAGCAAAGCCAGTGCGAATAAAAGAAAAGATGGTTATTTTTAGCACTCGATTGAAATTCTGAAGAAATCTGCCACTGGGCTCAGAGTGCAGAGTTGTGAGGGAGATAAGATCAGAGTGAAAGAAAGAAAAAGAAAAGAGAAAGGTAAAGGAAGTATTAGAGGAGCTGAAGGAGAAAAGAAAACATGAAGTAAGAGAACTTGTGGATTGAAAATGTTACCATTTTCGATGCAGGCGGCGGTGCAGCTGTCTATATCTACTAAAAGCAATAATGCAATGCTGTGAGTCGATGCGTAATTTGCATAAATTATGTATTAATCCAGATTAATTAGCATATATATTTGAATTAGGATTTGAAGGCTTTAAGGCCTATTTTGATTATTCCACTATGATTTCAGCCTCTGATCACTCTGAAAAGAGGATGTAAGTTTGTGCATTCAGCATTAATACATTATGCTAATGGTGGCTAATACTGATATGCAGATTTACTTAATTACTAAATGGATTTTACCCTGCTTTGCCATGCTTTACCACAGAGAGTCAAGTATGTTTGTTTTAGTTTATGTTAAAAGAGGCTTACAGGAACTCACATCCTCCAATTAACGGAGGATAAACTTTGCAGAATTCTGGCCGGTTTCCCATTTCTTTGAAACAATAAAACCTCATCCTACACTTCCTCCTCATCTTTATGATTATTGCCGTCCCGAGAATCATCTACATCATCGCTCTAATTTGCCTCATTAGTTACAGTAGTTAGGGTAACGATGATCCTCCTATAATATGTCAACGGCCTTTATGTGTAATCCAGAGGAACTATACATGTCTATGTCAAGCCCTATTAGAAACAGACAAATAATATCTCTATCTGTTAAATAGATCAGTAAACAGTGCAGTTTAACAGCATTGGTGGCTGCCTTTATGACTTAATCTCACGTGGCCGGGCAACTCTGCCACAGGTCATATTGGTTTATTGTTGTGGCACAATATAATCAATGGCACAGATGCTGGGAAGCTAATTGCAGGTCTTTGTATATTGATCTTTGGACGTTATTCAGAAATTTCACAGCCTTCGAAATGATATGATCAAATGCTTCCCAAGCAATCGCTTTTTTAAAATTGTTTCAACATGTTTTAGCCACACGGATTAAAAAAAAAAATAATAATTAAAAAACTTTAATATTTTCTATTTGATATTGCATACTTTGGTGCTTCTCTTATTTTGTTATTTACTTTCATTTAGTGTATAGCATTTGTGCTAGTGACTATTAGCCATTTTATGGTGTCCTGCAGTCATGCATGACATGACACACGGGGAGGATGTTGAGTGGCTCTTAAGAAGAAATTCAGGAACGGTTATTTATCCCAGAGGTGCTGATATATCTCCAAACCCACCAACTAAAGCCTCCCTTAACTTGACAATCAAAGTTCAGAACTCGCCACCACCCTCCTTCCCACTACCATGAAAGGCCCACGCGTCTTGTGTCACATGCTACATTGCTTGTCTGTTACATTACATTGATCAAGGGGTGATAACTTGTAATAATTGGATGTTAAATTAAAGAGCTCTCTCCTAGTTCTTGCCATCTCAATTTTAATTGTCATTGGGTGGCAGTTATGATGATGTATGAGGGATTGTGTTTTGCGCAGTGGAGCATGACCCTGATGAGTAATGCTCCTTTTGGCTGCTTGGCATCCCTCCACTTGTGGGCCCTAGCTTTTTGCTGGTTGTAATATTAGGAAGACTTAGGCAAAGAAGAAAGGAGCGAAGAGAGTTAAGTATGGCTTTGGGGTCTTGAGGGAGAGGATTAAGGAAGGCAACTTGCAAAATATATGTTTTGCTCTCTCCTTCGGTGTGGATGTTTGTGTGCAGTGCAGGATATTGCATGTCTTACTACCCTTGTGGTTTTGTGTGTGCCTCCAAATAGCTGTTTAGAGCCAACGCAGTCTACTTTTTCCTGTGCTGAGACAGCTGTGCTATCACCTGCCCTAGGACTGACAAAGCAGAGTCCTTACCCCTTATTATGAGAACATGAGGTCAAAGGCACAGTCGCATATGACAGACACCTCTTCACTTACTGACCCCTGTCACTTCTCATCCATATAAACCACCACCATTGGCTCCTTGTTTCAGACAAGGACACTATGCTACTCAACTATATCATCCACAGAATTCATCCTCCAGGGTGACAGCCTCTACACAAGGTCTTTTGCAAAGAAAAAGCTGTTTAGTAACAGGGGCTAAAAAACTATTTATTGCAAGCATTAACAGCGTCAAATTGATATGCAACGGAGAGTTAACAATTCCCGTAAAAGCTAATGCATCCTTTTAAACAGCTCACCAGCCTTTAACCTGTAATCCTTAGCTGATGATTAAAAAAATATTCTGCCTCTGCTATAACTGACAATAGAGAGTTACAATTCATAAAACTGTCACATGCTGCAGCACAAGCTCAGTAAAAGCTTATAGAAAGGAAATGGCTGACACTAGACCAAGAAACAGTTTTTTGTTTTTTTTAAAAAAGAAACTTGTTGGAGCAGGGCCATACTCTCACATTAAAACACGCAGGATTAGCTGGAGCAAAAATAAACCAGTTAAAAACTACACAAACAGTCTACAAGACCAATCTAGCGCACACATAGATAAATATACTCTGCTGCAGACATGCAAACATGGCAATGTTAACATCCTGGGACATCCTTGGACACATTCACAAGCACTGCTTCTCATCCCAAATAAGCAAACACAGGCAGAGGTAGATAGCAGATAGTCATGTCGGCAGCTCCTGTACCAGAGAAAGACAAGCAGTGCAGCCCAAGCGTCGAGACCCGAGGAGCAACAAGGCCCAGAGTAAATAAATACGCACACGCTCACACTTTCTAAGCTACCCTCTGAAGGCTAATGCAGCAGCAAATTACCATATTCAACAGGCTCATCTCCCTCTGTTCATTAGCAGATAAATGATATGCCTATATTTAAAGAACTATCACACATTAGTGTCATCATGAAATGTGAGCGCATACCACGCGCACACACATCCGCACCCTCGCAAGATTTTGTGAGTGAGCGTATGTTTCTTAACTCCAGAAGATCATCCTCCATCACGCCTCTTTTTGTGTCCCTGTGCTATGCTTGCTGTCGGGGAGTTTGGCAGCATGTGTGTCTGCGTATGGAGCTCCCTGGTGATGTGGAGCCAGCTCAGTGAGCTGTCAGTGGGGGGGAGGAGGACAGAGCTAGCGATTAGCATGAGTTTCCATGGGGTGCCGCAATGGCTGCTGGGAGATTCCATCGCTGATGCGGACCTGTCTCTTCATCAGAAAATGACAACCCCCTATGGCATGATGCACTTAGTCGATTCTAAGAAGCAGCTGTATCCAAATCTCCAGGGTACATATGCTCTTTCTTACCTCCATCGCCATCATCAACATGATCACAATATTCCTTATATCTTCTTCTGTATTCTCATTATTGATTGGCACATTTTTGATTTGCCTCACACTGTCATTTTCATAAGTATTGACAGTGCTGCACGGGATACATCCGCTATGAGCTTACACGAAGATAATGCTCATCTTTATTAGTACTGTACATTCTAGAAGGGTGCTGCTAGAGCTGCTGCATGCTTCGGAACCATGCTTCCTGTGGACTTTAACTGCACATTCATTAATCTGCAGATTCACTGATCAGTGGTAAAACTTTCCCTGATGACATGCGTGTCTGGATGCACTGATTGACAGGTTCAGCTTAATATAAAGCTTGTTCAGATTTGACCAGCTGTATGTTTTCAGGTTGGTTGATACGGAGAAATTTACCTTTAAATGTTCTGACCACTAAAGAACACTCTGTTGGTCCCCAATGCTTCAAATCTTCTCCCCGCTCTCCCTCTTCCCTCTTCCAGTCTGTCAAAGCAACAGGGTGGTCTGACATAAGCCAGATCATTGGGATATTTCTATTTAAACCACAGGTAACTATTAGCTATAAAGTGAGTGTGTTGCAGTCTCAAGTCATTTCACCAAATATGGAACGATCACACTTTCTAAACAATCCCATTCATGTGTAAAATGAAGTGCTGTCGACATACGTAATCATCTTGGTGTGCTTTAGTAACAAACAATTGACTTCTACTATAAATGAACACATTATTTCAGATCATTTTCATTTTAAAATTCAGGAAAATTTTAAAAATACATTTGTGTTTAAATGACTTTAAATCAATATAAATCTACAGTGACTTATGATGAATGCAGAATGCAAAGCTGTTTAAAGAGTTATTCAATTATTACTGTAAAACAGGCTTCAGTAGAGGTTTTCCCTTTGAGTTTTATTTTAAAAAAAATAGACTACTGAAATCAGTTTGATGGAAGTCTTGTATAAAATGACTTCCTCTACAATTACAATTCAGTAAAATTAATTATAACACTAATCTATGTCTATATATGTTAGACATAGATAGATAGATAGATAGATAGATAGATAGATAGATAGATAGATAGATAGATAGATAGATAGATAGATAGATATGTGTCTTTAACACACTGTATGTGATATTATTCTATACAAACAAACTTAACTTGACTTGGTTTGCCTCGTAGTTTATCCGGCTGAGATATTACAACCGAAATCAGAGTCAGCTACAATTGATTCTGTGTTTCTCGTTCATTATACACATACATATATACGCATACAGGAATATCACAGGTGACATAATCATGTTAAACTTTTTTTTAAATTTGCTATAAGATTTTCTTGCTTCCTTGCGTGTGGGTTTTGGGCTTTGATTATTGCATTGTTTTTCGTTACACCATTTCTCACCCTCCTTTCTGTTTCTCTAGGTACGCTACTTTACTGTGATCATGTGTGGAACAAACAACGTCCACAAATCAGCTTCAGATGCCTGGAAGAATATCCTGCAAGTTCTTTTTACAAGAAGAAACATAAGAAAGCCTACGCTCTTTGGCTGATTTAATAGTTTGCTGTGGTCTTTTTGTTTCCTACTTTGTGCGGCTGGCCAGCCTTTCCTCGCGCAGACTGAAGTGGTGAGACCTCCCACAGTGCTTTGATAATCATTGGCATTATTAACTAATGTCGGTACTGTTTTTGCTCCACGCTATGAAGGCAGATAAAAAAACACCACCAAAGTTCTCAATTTTCAATATGTAAATATCTCCAAAAACATAATTTATAGCAATATTTTATGGCCCGCTGCAGTTGGTCTGCCACATTAAGATAAGTATATTCCATTGTAAAATGGCTATTATTAAATTATTCAATTTAATTGTACATGACACATTTAAGAGTACATTTTAATTAAATAATTGTGCAATTAATATTGCATTGGTTTGCTAATGGCCCCATTGCATTCGGTGACAAGAGTACTCTGCCTCTAGGGACAATTATTTTAATACAGTTGGAATGCAAAGTAAATTATCGCCATTTCACTTATTTGTGAACTAAAATCCGCCTCCTAAAAACTTGTCGTGTTTGACTGAAGGGTTGCTTCATGCTACGTGTCTGTCTCATTGATACTGATTCCCACTGGGAGAGATGTGTGTTTCTGTGTCTGTAGAGCGAGCACATTTCATACTCTGAACCTCTCTCAAGCCACCCACACGCGCGCACACACACATACACACACACATATACACACGCATGCAGCATTCTGACAGGCCCTCAATTTTTTTCTTTCACATCATGAGTAAAAATTTGGGTGTTTAAAACATTTATGACTCATTAGCTGAGAACTTATCCCTTTTAAAGCCTTTCATGTATAAATCATGTGTATTTTGATTTGAAGGGGCCGCTTCTGTGTTATTGATGAGGCGCTCGACTCTAATCAATTAGTAATTGGAGCACAGCTTTTAAATAATGCATATATTAGGCCTTGTGATGTGTTTAATGGCAGCCCCTCGCAGTGCAAATACGTCTGAAGTGCCCTAATGAGTCTTTTATGGGCCAGCCCAGGGAAAATGGCACATCTCACTCTGTGACATTACTGCACATTCGGTCTTGTTTACACTGAACTGGCAAGTCAGAAAAACAATGCACAGAAGTTCTTACAAATCGTTATTATGGTTATTACGCTCATCTCCTGCCCAGTGGAAAGAGCTGCTATTCATGTTTTTGTCTTGTCTCATCAACTTGTTTTCCCTGTGCTGACGGGCTTTAACTGATAACTTCTGTACTCCCCGTACTTGCCAGTAAGTTACCACGTACAGTATTTAGTATTATTTATATGTGTAAAGAAAAGCAGCGCAAAAACAGTTTTGTGGTAAATTTGACAGTTTAATAGTGATACAGCGTATTATTGTTGTGTGTTCCAAGTCTTTAAAAGTTCCTAATGCTGTGGAAAATTTTCCCTGCGAAATAAATACCCTCGACATCACTGGTAAACCACCTGTGGGGAAGTGCACCACCTGCCTGAGGACAAAACCCTGGTGAAGGCCTTAGCTGTTTAGCCAAAGTCTATATCACCAGCCAGGTTATGCTTGTCATCCATCATTGTCAGCCTGACTGTGTTTGTGGTCTGTCAGCGATGTGTGTATGTGTGCACATGCATGGTGCACATGTTCGTGTGCATATGGGAAATCGGAGTATTGTTGGAGAGCTGTTGCTCTCCTGGCAGGGTGGGTTTTAATTGGAACACCCAGTGAGTGGTATGAGTGCTGGTGTCACACTGAAAACTCCACAGACAGGCCCACACTGATTCACTCATATGGTGAGCTACTGTCTCCTATGGGGCTGCAGATTATAAAGGCATTCACAACTTTAAATACCCGTGGATCACATCCCCTGACTGAGACTGTAAGCGTATTTGTCTGCGCACGTGTGTGTGTGTGTGTGTGTCACGTATGTCAGTATTTAGGTACCTACGTATAAATGTCTGTTTTTCTCCCTTAAGTATGTGTCAAATGTATTTTCATAGTCTTTCGTGAGATGACAAGCATCCTGTTTAAACAGTGATGCATTGTTATTTTGACTTGAGATTACAATCAGCATGCAGAGGGGTGACACTGGATGCTACGTGTGAGTCTTGTGTCAATAATGCATGCATACAAATATGTTTACCACAACAAATGACTTGACTGTTGGGCCAGGTTTATCTTGCATGTGTGTGTGTGTGTGTCTGTGTGTGTCCGCAGTGTGTTTGACTACTATAAGAGTCCCCAGTGGCTATAAATATAATTTATCTAATGTAATTCATCCTTATCTTTTTCAATCCTTTTCCCTGTCCAAATTCTTTGAGTGATAGTTCTCTTCTTTCCATCTCTTCTCTTCTAATACTTTGAGCTGTGTACTTCTGAGTCATATTTATCCACCATTATTACAATTCCCTTGCAGTGAGTCTCTTACTTTATTCTGTTTTTCGCCTGGTTTTTCTGTCTCATTTGAATTCAACTCGCACCGCACCCTCCCAACTCGCTTCCACACAATTTATATACACATGCAACCCTGCATGCATTCACAAACATACATGTGCACGCACACAGTTATACACAAGCTCAGCCCTCCCCCACAAGAACAAGCTAACACGCACACACACACACTCTCGATGTTTCAGCGGGAGTGGTGCCTGACAGGAACAAGTGACAGCTCCCTAATTACCTCCTCACTGTAGACGCTGACGCTGCCTGAGACGCACTGCTCATTTTCCTCTTTCTCCTTCCTCCATCTTTCCTTCCCTCCCTCCGCTCTATCTCACCCACCCTCCTATTCCCTTTCTTCCTACCCACCTCCTCCCCCCTGTGGTGAATTATGCATGTCCAGGATCTCCCAGTCTGCATTCACACCAGCCCTGCAGAGACCAACCACCTATATGTTCCCTTCGTCTGTCCTTCTCTTTCCTCTTCCTACACATTTCCACTCATTTATCTCCAGTGTTGGAGAGTGGAAGACCTATCTGATAACCCAGCCATATAAGTGGAATATTAACACAACCCACCCCCACTTAATCAATAAATACTTTTCAGGAATGCAACTGGGTACTGTATGATGAAGGGGAAAGGCTAAGGGGGCACTCTGCTCAGAATTGGCCCTCCTCGTTGCAGCCCACTGGGATAAGTTTTCCCTGCGGTGTCTAAGGGAGGAAGACGAGGGCCTGTGGAAGCAGGCTGGGATCTCCAGAGAATGATAACATTCATACTGGAGTCCCACCACACAACAGCAGCCCCTGTTCCCCACACCACACACCTACCCACACACCCTGGGTGTCAACTCAAAGGCCCAGATTGCATTTCCAGTTGACGCCTGCTGGCCCCACAGGCATGTTTTGTTCTAATAGAAAATGGACCCCCACCCCACCCCACACACACACACACCCCTCCACCCTGGCAGTGTGATTGTCCAGTGGGAGCCAGTCCACAAACACCAATGCTATCTAATCATAAGACAGGGAATAGGAAGGAAAAGCAAGGATAAGGCGTAAGGTGGGGAGAGGAGGATATGGTAGGAAGAAGAGGAGATTTTTTAAAGAGAACCAGTTGGAATAGATGGGTGGGGGTGGGGGGTTGGAGGGTTGACATGGAAAGAAAAAGAGAAGGGGCCAGGAGAGAGAGAGAGAGAGAGAGAGAGAGAGCAGAAAAGGACAGAAAAATCCTAAGAGAGAAGAGGCGGCAAGATAGCACATAGGAGTAAGAATAGAGAGAAAGCATACAAAGAGTGGGGAAGCAAAGGGGCTGTTGGTGGCATGTAGGCAGCTGATAGTGTGTCACTGACAGGCATCACTCAGGGGAGAGAGTCGCCAGAGTGCTGGTTAGATGAGGCACTGCAAACAATGCAGCTCTTTGCAGTGCTGTGCAAAACAAGCCTCAACCACCATATTGTTTTAAAACAATGATGAACTGAATGTACCAACTCTGTAACCCGGACTGGATGACATAAAACATTAAAGCCTTTTTTTTTCTCCTCATTTTGCTTTATTCATATCATGGTTTCACTTTGTAAGAAAAAAAGTGCACAAAAAAAAGTGCTTCTTCAAAAGAAGAAGACTATGGTGAAGTGTCTAATTCAAAGATGATATTAGCAGAATGTTCAGCTATTAGAAAGCAGGTTATATTTGGATGTAGCACTTCTGCCCCAGGACTTTGCAACCTGTTTCCTCTAAAATCAGCAGCATCCTTCAGCTGTTCTCGTCACTGTGAGCTTTATATTTCCATAACTGCATGGATTACTGCATACTAACACAAAAGGTTTTTTTTGAAGAAGTTTTTTGATATGCTGCGCATGAAGCCAATAAATATTCTTTAGACTTTGGCCATTTACACACAAAAAAAGAAAAAGAAAAATAAGTGTCACACCTGATTTACTGGTGAAGGGAAGTTTGAGAGCAATTTAGTAGTTCTGAACAACTTTTGTCGTGATCAAGAGGGATGACTGTTTTTCCTCTTTAAAAGAGTAGTTATTAACTCTGCCAAGTAGCACAACAGCACACTTAGTCCAACACCAGTGTTTGTGCTGGCTCCGATAAATGCTGTGACTCATAAAGGGTGCTTTATAATTCTTACACTTGCCAGTGGAGCCTTACTTTAACCTGTTTTAGTCATAGTCGAACTAACGATTTAACAGCAAGAAGTCTGCTCCAAAAATGAAGCGCAGGGCATTTTCAAAACGCATCACAAGCTGTCCTTACAAAACGGCGCTGCTATAGAAATAAGGGAATTGATTTTTTTTTCTTTTCTTTGCTCTGCTGCCCTTTAAAGCAAGATGCTGATTTTTTGAATTGCTTTTTTTTTTTTTCCTTCTTCAGAACAGATAATCAAAAAGTTTACTGTCACAAAGACTAAATGTATCTGTTTGTGGAAAATAATTAATATGAACTGTCTGGATGTGGGGAGGTGGAACAGGAAAAATCTGCTGCAGACAAACCAGCCATCCTAACCGAGTCAAATGTCCTAATATAGCCTTCAGTGGCTTAGATAAACAAGCTTATTAAAGTAAAAAAAAATTTTTTAGTTTATATGTAAAATTTGTTTTTCTTTTTTAATTATTTGAACAATCAACCAGTGGAAGAGAAAGTGTTTTCTATTCTTTATAACACATCAGTGCAAACGACCTGCACTGAAAACTAAGAATTAAAACCAAACAAATTTTAAAAATAAGTAATTAAGTATCTCCAGTATTGTAAGTACCCATAATGCTGAAAATGGAGAAATCCACACTAATATACTTTGTGACCACTGTTTTATAAATATATAAATTTGCCAATTATGTACTGTTGGATATAATCTACAATCGTGTGTCACATTTTAAAAGCGCATATAAAAATCTTCGGTTACAAATTAACTACTGATCTGTTAGATAATTTCAGCGGACTAAAAATGTGGTTTTCTAATTATATTTCCCTTCAGTGTGGACTTCAGAGTAGAGAAGTATCAGGTGGCGTGAGATAGATCTTGTTTCCCCTAAGAGATATTAAGACGCTGGAAACACTTTTTATCTGGCAACAGCAGTGCCAACAGAACAAATAAATAAATAAAATACTGTCATTTTAGAAAACACAATCAAATACTAAAGTGATTCAGTGTTAACGGTAGGTGGAAAAAATTAATTCATGCAATCAGAATGTTCAAACGTACAAGCAAATTTCCAGCTTTTTCAAGTTTCAGTGATCTGAGCGTCAGCGTCACAGTAATTACTCAATTAAGATAAATTACAAGTATTTAAAATTTGTATCATGCTAAGCAGATGCACTAAGTTACTTTCCTCTTTTGCAAAAGCATACAAACAAAATATTGCATTTTATTGTTGGCAACTGTTGACACAATTAACATTTTTGCTATTTAACGGTTGAATTACAAACAAAAAAATAAATAAATCAACTTCTTTTCTGGCCAGCAGCACCCAAAAATACTACATGTGAGCACTGTGAATTATTCTAGAGGTACCTGAGTGACCAGCAGAGGGTCCACCACTCCTCAGTCTACACAATGCCTGCTCCCAGATAGGAGAGCTCATTTCAGAGTGTGTTCTTAAGGGCCATCAAGGTCTTGGAGAAAGACTGCTCCACTGCAAACGAGGGGAGAAGGACAGAGGAGAAGAAGAGGAGGGGTCAGGAAGAAGCACGCCGAGTGGCTGTAATGCCTTTCAGGGTAAATTAAGAAGCAGGGAGCTGCTTGGGTCTGCCTCTTTGGAGTGGTGACCCTTATTCACACAGGTCGTCAATGCCTGCGCACCATCATACGCTCGTCACAATAGTTTCTCCTCCCAATCAGCTTCGCAAGACCATTTATCTGACTGCCACTGCCCATGATTTATTGCCCCAGTCCCTGCCACTGGGGTTGAGTGTCATCTGGCCACTGCCATTCTGCAAAGTCACGACAAGGCCCTTGTTTCTCACCTAGACCCGTTGTTGGGCTCCAGCTGTCTGCAGCAGGGTTACCTGATACAACAAGGTAATTCTGGTCAGACAGAAACATAATGACTTGTCAGGATCCTTCATTGTTTCTTTTTTCCCCCCAACTGTAACAGACTTGTACAGTAACATAGAGGCAGGCGAGTCTCTGAACACAAACACAACACAATCAGACTCTAATCTGTCCACACAGCTTATGCAGCAGAACAAATAAGACAAAGTTATGTTTGGTCTTTTTGTACCAAAGACCCTCACACTCCTTTCCTCCTTTTGCTTTTTTTAGTCTCTCACATGGTAGGTCACAGCCTTCTTTGTTCTTTTTTTCCACTCAATGCTATTTAATTGTATGTGTTATATATAACAAATACAAACTTTTGTTTCATTTCAAGTGATATTTAGTGAGAACTAATCATAATGTGAAATGTAGACATGTACTCTCAAGTGGATCATCCATGCTGCTTTTCTCTGATTTTAAATGAGGTTAGCTTTGGGCCGTAAATTTCTAATCACTTACGCGCCGCCCTGTTCATTTTTGCAGTTCAAACTTTTATTTGTGCTCGAACAAATTCTGCTGTGTTGCCTAAAATTGCAGCATGAGAAAATTACAGAGCAGGGGGGGGAAAAAAAATGAGCGAGGACTTAAGCACGGGTGAAGAAGCATTACGCTGTTGCTAATTACTGCCTCATTAGCAACAGTGCTTAGCCATGTGGACAATAGCAGCAGAACAGCTGATAAAAACACATGCAGAGGCTACAGTTGAAAGAACAGTGCTCTGTTTTATGTCTTTATTGGCTCACTATACATTTTAGCACGGGGACGTGCAAAGCGCTGGGGATGAAGTTGGTAATTAAAGCGGTAACTATGGTGTGATGATGGATAGTCAGGCTTTCGGTGCACTAGATTCTGCAGTAGTTGCAGTGGCAACTATGTTTGCGCAAATACCACGACTGAGCAGCAGCCCTATTACACACTTTCATCCCCACACCTACACCTTATGCCTCCACCCTTTCCTCCCTCCCAACCCCGAGGCCTCCAGATGTTGCTGTCACCCCTGTTCTGCGGAGGCGCTGCAGTGTGGAACTGCCTGAAGTGATGACAATAAACACCTCCGCCATAACCTGGGCCTCCGCATTTGCATATTTGCCTGGTTTAATTTGAGGGGGAAGTATGCAAATATATGCAAAATGAAATCCATCTCCTAATGACATGAGACGATTAAACAATTTTTATGCTTAAATATTCTGTTTAATGAAATCAAACGGGCCCACGCTCCGCGACAAATTTGCCTAGGCATGGGCAAAATTAGAGGATATCACAAAAAAGGAGAACTGGAAAGAAGTGAGGGGAGGGAGGGGGGGGAAAGGAAATGCCTGGTTGGTGTGCATGACAGCTTTTTAAGTGTCCCTCACATAAAAAAAAACCCCAAAACAAAACAGTAAGCTCCTGAATTCAAATAAGATTTCTATAACAATTATAAAATCTGTCAGTTCCGCCTTTTCATACACCCACTTCCTCAGTTGAAAGAACAGTGGGTGATGAAGTGCAAAATGTACTTCTAAAACATTCTAAAATACTATCTATATCTGAAATGATGTATTTTTTCAGCTCACTCCAAAAAGCTGCACAATGTTCCAGCAGATTTGGTGTTGAACTTGGAAGGAGCACACTCTTTACAAAGCTCGTTCTCATTTTTAAGCCTGTTCAGTCCTTAGTTCTGGAAAAGCACTACCTCCGTTAGTCTGCAGTTTAACAAATAGGAAAATAAAATGATTTCCTTGTCCAAGTCAGGGCCTAAAGACACGATCACCCAGGAACAGAATACATAACGAAGGAGACAGCGCTGTGATTAAAGTTGGAAACACAGGGCGCGCAAGAGAGAGTAATATGTGACTGCTTAATTGTGGCTTTGCAGGGAGCTGGTGACTAATGGCCTTTCCACAGAGCTGTTCAAGCCATGAGCTGCGCATTAATATAAAGGGGGTTATTATTATGTTTTAGCTTCAGACCTGATTAATCACACGGATTTACTTCCAGCTCAACACTTTATACAGAGAGCCATGCTGCTGTTAGGCAGCCATCAAGCTCATGATGTAGGTGCTTACGCCTTCTTTGAAATGCAAATGCTGGACAAGATACACGGTACGTGGTTAAAGCAGGTTAGACTGTCAGATAGAAATGATTCTCGCAGGTAGCAAACCCAAAGCTATAATCATGACTGTCAAACAGATAATAAAGCTGGCTATAGAGGATTTGACCTCTTAGCTTTATGTACAGAATTCAGCAATCATTATTAATGAGACAGGGGGTGAAAAAGAATAATGATGGCGATAGCCATGTGCACGATTGCTGGACTGGATGACAACACAGCATGAATGTGGTGTTGGTTGGTTCTGCTAGCTTCCACGCCGCCTAAGAGTAGCGAAGGCCTCGGTTGGACCCCAAGGCTGGGAGGGATTTATTCAGCCTGATGCTTTGTTGCCCCCTAATCCTTTTGGCTTATATATTATCCCTGCCTTCCCTCCGACAGCAGGCTAATAGAGGAAAGGAGCTGGAGCTCTCCTCGTGGCACACTCCTCTCTCCAAATAGATAGAAGAGTTGATGTATGTGCATGTGTGTGTAAACTCTTGATTACTCCAAGTACAGATGTTAAAGGAGACACAAACTGAGAGTCAGAAACACACAGATACACATACACCCGTACACAGTTAACTGAAGGTGGGATGGTGTGGGTCGGGTGGAGAAAAGCTCAACTTGTTGTAGCGCACTGATCGATTTCAGGCTACTCCAACAAGATCCTCTGCGCTTATAACTCACAGTTCCAGATGATGCACTGCTGGGAGTGGGACATGGGTTGGGTTAGGGTGGTTAGCGGCTCCTCTGGTTGCACGACGCCTTGCCAACACTTATGACAATCCGATGATGTCAAACTTAGAAGCAGATGACAGACTTGAGAACAGAGTCTCTGTCTCTGCGTGGGTCTGTGTCTGTGTGTGCATAAGCCTGTGCACGTGTGCCAGGTGCACAGTCAAGAGTAGGGATACTCTTGACTGTGGAACAGACCTCACACATGCAATGTAAAGGATTTCAGGCGGGGTGGAAGGGGAAGCGAGAATAGGTGGGGAATCGGATTATTAACCCTTAACACGGAGCTTGATGTGGTTTCCTAAAATTATGGCACGGGGGGATTTATGTGATCCCCATAATCCTGTAGGCCTTGATGCTCAAATCCATTGTCATGCTTCACTTTTTATAAGGGGAAATTTCCATGACTTCACTTCTCCCCACTTAGATTGCACTGTGCATAACCACAATCATACACACACACACACACACACATAGCCGCTGCCCATTCAGCATTGCTGCCTGAATACCCTAGCATCGCATTTCACAGGACACGTCTTTGATGATACACTCCTCCTTTTGTTTGTCGTTTACATCCTTATATGACTGGGCTGATTATGTGTAATTCCTAGTTCACTAAGTAAAGTAGTGAGTCAATGAAAAGAAATATGAAACCCCCGGTAATGAGGCTTTTGTTCCTTTGCATTAGAAACAAGTAAGCAGAGAGATAATTGTGACGTTTGTGCCCATTTCTCGTGCCACAAATCGTGCCTATTTTAATCAGCTGACATCAGAGAGTTTGACTTTGGAGCGACCTCGAGGAGCAGCAGGTGATTTGTTTGTGTAAAATTCGAAGCGAATGAATAAAATGAAATAAATAAAAAGTGAACTCGAAAGCAAAAGTGACAAAAGGGTGAGCGAGTGAGGAATATTTCCCCACTTGCTTCAGATATTTCAGCACTTAACGGTTTCTCATCACATTTGCATGAACATATGCGTTCTGTCTTTGAAATGAATTTCTGCAAATGTGTCAGGAAGTTAATTAGCTCTGTGTTTTTGTATGTCGTTGAGTGTGCACGTGCATTTGTAATTGCATGTGTATGTGCGTCAGTCTTCCCTTTCCTTTTTTTTTTTTTGCATGTTTCACCCCCCACCAGTGAGAGACGACAAAGTCACAATCATATTTGTCACAGCTGGTGGTAAATGTGTCTTGCTAAGTCATTCTTATTGTTTTCGTTTCTTCTAGATGAAGACTCAAAGCATCATTCCGCTCCTCGCCCTCTGCTCTCCTTTTCCCTTTAGCGCATTTAAGCTACTAAACTTTCTCAATCCCCTTTCAAACCTCTTTCTTTCAAACCCTCTTTCCCCTCCACGCTCTCTCTCCCTTCTTTTACGCTATGGTCATTTAATCCATCTAACCAGCTGGAAAGATAAATATTCCTTAGTGGAGTGTGAGGCCCCTGCCTCTCCACTCACGCAGACCGGAGATGAGGAGAAATTCTGCCTCTCTGCCGAGCTCAGATGCCTTAATAAAGTCTTCCACTCAACCAGACGCTGACATGAAGATGACTGCAAAGATCCTAACACTTCATATGGGCTTTCTCCTCTTATTCTGAAAGAGTTCAATCTTTTCGTTCAGTTGACTCAATTTATGCAATAGCTATCACGCATGAAGTCACATAAGGCATTTTTTAAGCGCTTTTTTTTTTCTTTTCAAAATTGGCTTAGATGTTTTTTGTAAAAAAAAAAAAAAAAAGGTTATTGCCTTCTTTGATGAAATCAGGTCTAAAATCACCTCACTATCCTGCATTTCTGCATAATCTTCTGTGAAAAGCCTGTAGGAATGAGAAATGTATATTTTCTTACATTATATGCTATTATATAGTCTAGCACCACCTCACGCCTATAGCATGTACATTTTCCAGGCTGCGTTTGGCTGATTATCCCTGAAGGAGGAATGTGGATGGGTTCCTGAGGCTGACTCATGGTTTCTGTTTGGAGAGGTCCAATTCAGTGCCGGCTGGCCCGACTGGAACCTCTGTTTACACAGCCTCTCAGGCCAGACTGGGAGGCCCTATTTTCACACCCAGGTGCTTTCCAAAGAAAACCTCCTGCAGAGGCCCCTTGTCTAAGGTACAGCACACTGAGAACCATACATACTGCCTTGAGTTCCTGCTGTCATGCTGCACGCTTCAGCTGCACGCTTATTATAATAATACAGAATGTCACATAAGACATAATGGAAAAAGCACTGCATGGTATTTGTACTCAGCCTAAAAGTAATATTTTTACCCCTCACATGGATAGCGAGGATATGATAGCAAATACATATTCTCTACATCTTATCTTGGCATTACTCACTGCAGGGGAATTTGGTTGCTCTGTGTGTGTTATTTGGTTGAGGGAGTTTGAAAAATTGGTATTCTAAAGACTGATAACTCTTCAGACGGCTTCACTGCTGGAATGAGTCAGCATGGCCCCCTTTGTCTGTTTAGGAGTGTTAGACCTTAGCCTTCGGATATTCAGAGAGATGCTCTGCACAGGGTTTACCTGGGGAGGGAGGCCATGGATATGCAGAGGCAAGAGGCTTGCACCAAGTGGTCACACAAATGATGGGACGGGAAAGCACTATGTCACATTTTACGCCACAACGGCAGCATCAAAAACAACAAAACGAAACCGTTTCAAATCACTTATGTTTAAAAGAAAATCCGTTCACTCGGTGCATAACAAAATAAATGCATAAAGGCAGGTGCACGCTTAGAGTTACACACATATGAGGCAGTTGTGCCCGAAAATGCCACACCGAAGCTCCTTTTCAGAGTAAAAAAAGGCCATGCATATATGTATATCATAATTACATTCCATATATCTTCCAAAATCCCATTTTCATCAGCGGTAATTCTGCTGCACAGGAGTAATGGATATATTATGCAGTTATGACAGCTCCCTCCCTATCCCCTCCCCATCAACAAGAATGCCCCCCCACCCCTTACCCTTCACTCAGACTGCTGAACAATCAAAGCAAACAGCAAAAACATGCAAAATGAGGGATTTTCACTTTGAGTCTGTGAAATGACTGGGACAAAGACGTGATGGGAGGCGGGTAAAAGAAGCACCCACCTCTCTAAGAAGAGGCAGTCGAACTCAGTGTGGAGTTCTCAGACTGAGAAGAAAGAATGAGCATCGTTCTTCTATTATTTTATTTTATTTTTTGGTTGTTTTTTATTCCCTACAAAATAACACAGTGTCTGACTAGGAGGTTACATGACCTGTTATGAGACACTGATCATATTCCCATAAACCTTGATTTAAGGAATGATGGCCCTTGGTGAGTGCACGGGGAGGGATGAATAAATGTGCACGTAAATGACTAGGCCAGTGATTGAGTGAAGAAATTATTGAGCTGGTAAATGAACAAATGTTTGAGTGAGTGAGCGAGCGAGCGAATGGCTGGGACATTGAGTATGTGTCTGACTGAGTAACCGAACTGGTCTGAAAGCCACACACACTAGAGGCAATCCAAACAAACAGCTCTAAGTGCTGCAGTGTTCGCTGAGGGACCTGGGAAAAGCCCCATCAGCCCAGTGAATGAGAGCATTCTGCCCCCTTGCAGCCTGTTATTAAAATCAATTAATGACGGGGAGGGAGGCCCCTGTAAAAGCTGACTTGTTGGGCTCTAGGGGTCTTTTGTGACACGTTGCCTTTCTGGATCACTTGTGCCATATGGAACCTCCCCTCTTGTGGCACATAACTCACTTTTATGAGAGCCTCATTGGCTAATGATGGAATAGTGCATGAACGCTGAGCATAGGGAGTGTTCCTGTACCCATAACTGTCACTCCCTCTGCTGCCGTTGTCTTTGTCACTCTGATCTGTGCTGAGATGCTGCCCAGTTTTTTTTCTTGCTCACAGTGGACCTTTAGGATGACTATGCTCGAACATAATAAGTCCACGTTCACTAAAGGTGATTAGTCGATTCACTTATTTGACAGAAATCTATGGATTGTCCTGTTATTTCGTCACGTTAGCATATGGATTGCAGTATGTGGCTTGTGGTCCATAAGTGTCTGTAATAATGAGAAAAATCAAACTTTTAAAGAGATGGAATACTAGACCTCCATGGCTGTAATGTTCCAAATTCTAACATTAGACATGTGCTCACAGTCATTATTCCACAGGAGTCATGAGGTTAGAATGCACATGTCCAATTATCACATGACTTAAAGGAGAATTTGAGATGGTTAGCATCTTCTGTTGGTTGAAAATGCTCATGTGATTGGTCAAGTATCAGTTAAACAATTAGAGGTTTAGCCTCACAGAGAATCATAGTAATGATGTTTTTAAAGTATTAACTATTAGCTGAAATATTATTTAAGTTTAACATCAGATCAGGAGCAAAGACCTCACATCCTCGGTAAACTGGGGCAATGCTCTGTCTCGGGCAATACTCTGACATTTCAGCACATACAGTAATTTAAAAAATAATGCACCCCATAGTTAAATGTTAATGTATCCAGTTAAGTTCTATGTTGTTTCTTAGGGATATTAAAGGCACAGTGATTACTTTTGGGGGGGTTATTTAATGGGGGAAAAAAAGAATGTACTTATAAATATACATTGATTGGTAATTATATCTTGCAACTATTATTGCATTTTCATAAACTTAAAAGTAATCAATTTAAAATACAAGTGAGAAGCACTGGTTTGTGGAAGCTGCCATGCTGTCACTCCATCCTGAATACAGTGACCACAATGGACATCATCTTTGCACCCAATTGTGTTTTTTGTAGAAACCGGCAACAACACAGTATTCCTTCTCCTCCCTCATTTCCACCTCCTCCACTTCTCCTTACCTCAAGCCTCAGCTTATTAACTGAAGTCAGGACTCTAATACATGAAACCATGCATAAGCATGCTTATTTATTCTATTTCATTTTTTATTATTACTATTTCTCATTCCTGATGTAGCAATTACTTGTTGTCAGCACATTAGACCTGTTCACCTTGCATCTCAGGAGAGCTGACTGAGTGTCAGTTAAACAGCAACAACAGCTCGCTAACATCAAGCTAACATTATGCCAGCTAATGCAGCACACTGACAGCCTACTTACTACAGATGATTTGTCCTACAATGGCCACCATAACTTGAATTGGGATGGGTCAGAAAACAAAATTTTGTTGTGGACTGAGGAACTGTGATTAAACACTACACCTGAAACCACGGGAAGAGTCCAGTACAGCCTTATTCTGCATGCACAAATGGCAGTACTCGTAAAAGGTTGACGGCAGAAGTCAAAGATGTTGCATTTAAGTTCATACTCCGCTTATTCCACTGTAATTTGATGAATTTCTCATACACACATTTGGAAAGAATTACATGTTTTCTTTTTCTCAGTTCTTATCATTTTTCATTTGGCTTAAACCTCTCTGGAAAGGTGCCAAAAATTCCTCCGTGCAAGAAAACCTTGACTACTTGCTGACTTCAAAGAGAATGTCACTAGCAGGAGAAAAGTGGTTGTTTTACAGCATTTTTACAGTTTGTCTTGACAGACAGACTGAAAGACAATATTGTGACTTAGTATGACAACAGAAAGTGGCTCAAAGAGGATGTTGCTGTGTAGTACCAAAGCTTCAAAATCAGATGCATCTCATACCTGCCTGTCTTTACTGTTTTCTACACATACCAAATGCATTGGCATGGAAGTATGTTAAAGACACACTGATACAAATGCAAACTAACTCAGAGACAAATAGTTTCTGAATCTTGGTCCAGCTTCAGGGAAGACAGGCCCAATTGAAGAGGAGATTGACCGTTATAGTGAGGCATGGTGGCTCTGCTGGGGGATGGAGGCGGTCCATTTACCAGCACTGAAAGAGCTCTGCGCTCATTTTTAGCCGTGTCCCACAGGGTGAAGGAAAAGAAGACAGACTCGGCTGGATCTCTTTTCTCCTGTCTGAAGGAAATTGCTCTGTTTTGCTGTCTTATTTGAAGCGCTTGGGTGTGTTTTGCAGTTTTACTCTGCAATCAAAGGTGCCCCCCACCCCCTATGCACCACCACCAACACCACCACCTGGTGGTCTCAGCATAACGCTCAGCTTAGTGTTGACAGCCTCACCTTGGTCACACGCGAGCCTCAAACATGCGCACTCTGCAATTTCACAGAGATCACTAACAAGGGGATGCCTTCTCTTTAGACATGAATTTAGCTGACCCATCAATTACATTCCCCCTGGAAGAACATAACATGATGATAATTATGATAATGACATGACATTGTGATAATGACATGATAAGGAAGTGTAAGATGAATCTGCCCGCTGTGCAGTAAGCGCTTATCATCTTGGCAGAGGAGGAACGAAACCTGACAAGAGCTGCTTTTAGTGTGTGTGTGTAAAGAAGTGCTTCGGTATGCGTCAGGTGTATGCAGTGCTCATGAAGAGTCACATTTGGGCAACATGCAGCTGGCAAGCTACATCATAACGCTGTAGCTTTATCATGCCATTATGTGTCTTCTATGTAAGTCAGTCAGTTTCAGTTCATGTATTTTTATGACCAAATGATTTGTCTGTCTTTTTCTTCTTTTGGCTACCTCTAAAAGGGGTCACCAGAGCTGACCATTTGTCTCCATCTCCCTCTATGCTTTGCATCCTCCTGTCACACCAACCCTCTGCATGTCTGTCCTCCTTCATGAATTTTGTGATCTTCCCCTTTTCCACCTGCCTGGTAGCTCCATTTTCAACAATCTTTGTTCAGTATATCCACTATCCCTCCTCTGCACGTGTCCAAACTATCTAAACCTTGCAATCTTTGTCTCTAATATGCTCGATCAAGCTATTTTGGGCTACTCCCATGTCACATTGGGTAGCTGTTTGATTTGGCAACATTGTTGCCATAAACTTTAGGGTTCAATTTACAATTCTGTTGGTCACTGTCAGTGCTCTTCATGGTCAGACCATGCCTGCTTGCTTACAGTATATTAGTGAACTACTTCATTCATATGTCCACCCGTTGGGTCTCTCTGAGGTCAGCTGATCAGTGCTTGCTGGCTGTACCTAAGTCTGCATTAAAGGTCTGATGTTGTGCTTCAGATTTGCTTCCACTGGATTCAAGATCTGTGGATACTGTTGATACTTTTAAGAAGAAGCTTAATACCTACCACAATCTCCAAATCGTACACCTTTACTACCTTTTCACAGTCCTTCTGTCAAAAACCACCCCTGACCCTCATCTCCACCCACTCCACCCTGCCTGCACTCTCTTCTTCACCTCTCTTGTCTCTTCTCTCTTGCTTTGTTTGACCCTGATCTATCTTCACTATCTCTACTCCTTGTAGATCACTGTTACGCATGTATTCTGTCTTGCTTCTACCCACTTTCATTCCTATTTTCTCCAATACATACCTCCACCTCTCCTGGCTCTCTCCCACCTACTCTCTCTACCCTACACAGATCACAATGCCATCTGCAAACATCAGAGTCCACGAAGACTCCTGCCAAACCTCATTAGTCAACCTCTCCATCACCACTGCAAACAAGAAGGGACTCAGAGCTGATCATTCATGTAATCCCATCCCCACCTCCCAGCCATCATTCACTCCTACCGCACACCTCACCACTGTCTTGCTATCCTCATACATGTCCTGCACCAGCCTCACATATTCTCTGCCACTCGTGACTTTCTAATGCAGTGCCACAGTTCCTCTCTTGGCTAGATTTGTTTAAAATAAATGTGAGGGGTTTTTTTTATGTTCAGCAACTTTTAGTCCTCTTCCACTCTTCCAGCATCTTTTTACTTTACTGCAGCTATAATTTATCAGGGATGGTTGAATGCTGCTATTATTATCTGTAAAAGCCCAGCTAGAAGTTGGAATTTCTTCACTTTTGTCCGTTGTTTATATATTACCTCCACCCATGCCTCTCTTTTGACACCCCCATGTGAGTCTCAACAGGAGTTCGGAGGCCCAAGTGTGTAAGGTCAGTTTATGAACTGGTAGTCATGTATCCAAGCTGTAACAACCGCCAAGAGCTTTATCTATCTTCTCGAACAGAGTGCTCCTCTAATCATGCCAAAATGATCAATATGAGCACAACTTGAAGATTAAGTCTGGGTTTGATCATCCTTTTGGTGAACCCTTTTGCCACTCTTGTAATGTTTGTGTCTGTCTCTTGGGATTTAGTGTATAAGGTAAAGAGAACTACATCTAAGTGCTTATTCTGCTCCACAAGTTTGGAAGTAAGGGATTGCTGAGTGTGCTGCACGTCCTCGTCTCAAGAGCGGTATGCACAGCCCGCTCATATTGATGGATGTTGTCCAAATGTAAAGAGAACAGGAATCATTCTGCAGGGAGTGCAGGGAGCCTGAAAAGAATCTGAAAACCTTTTAGTGGAACAAATGAACTTTAAAAGTGCAGTGGATTTAGAGCAACCCAGCGGTTTTATACTGTATATATCAGATTTTTTCCTTTGTGTGTCCATTTGTGTGTGTGTGTGTGTGTGTGTGTGTGTGTGTGTGTGTGTGGGGGGGGGGGGGGGGGGGGGGGGGTGGTTTGTGGGG
>VURO01018532.1:27441-38572 GCA_015108175.1 Pelvicachromis taeniatus | reverse complement strand
AAACGCTTAAAAGAACAAAAAAAAAAAAAAGAAAAGAAAAAATCCTGCAGATTTTAGATTCATTCAAACCTAATTGTATCAAACCAGGTTTCATTTAGCAATTTACTTGTGTGTAGTTTTTGGATCAGACCATGTAAGAGCATGCTACACATTGCTCCTACTTAACTTGCAATGCTCATATTGCAATACTGTAAATTATTATCATTATTGTGTCAAATTATCTGAAACTATCCAACAGATCCAAGGAGTTGAGGGGGAGGGGTCAGGGACTGCAAGTGGGTTGCTGCTCTTTCTCAGGAATCCCCAGCAACGTTTTTCAACCCTGCAGCTTTTTAGGAAAACCATGGAGAACAAACAACATGAGGTAAAACAGGGTCAGACCACGAGTTTACTTCAGTGTCTATTTACTGTACAAGGATTCTGCTGGGGATCAGCTGGATGCAATAAAGTCATCAAAAGACTTGATGGTTTCTAACACAAACCAGACTTGAGAGAGTGCTTTGCAAAAAAAGGGGTTTACATAATAAAACTACTAAAAACGTATGAAAATAGAGGAAGCTTTGGAAGAAGTGACTAAAAGAGACCCAAGAAACCACAAAGGATGACGAAAGATCAAAATAAAAATTTAAAGTATGACTTTGAAAATGTAATCTATCAAAATGATGTTGGACTTTCAAATCTACACGACATTCTGGTTGGTAAGCCAACACAGAACTTCCTGCCTGAGGTGCTTAGATGAGTGACCAACAAAATACTTTAAACTCAATGTTTCAGGTTATAGATATAAATAAATGTGCAAATTTCCAGTCAAACTTTGACTTTCGAATAAAAAAAAAACATGAGGGCATTTTTATAATTCCTGTCAGTGGTGTTGTCATGCTGATCTCATTTGTTTACTCTCTTTAGATCAGATCCCGGTGGCACTTATTCCCTCTTTGCCAACAGTGTATTGGGGACATATGTGGCTCGCGGGTTCCATGCTGCAATAAAGGCACAATGAAAATATATGAAGAATCTGTCGAGGTCGGCAGGGCACGTCACATTTGCGTAATTCAACTTGACAGACAAAAATGCATTTGAGTTTAAAAATAATAATAATAATACAACAATCGCGATTATTAAAATTGTGTTTGTGTGACACCAATGGCTAGCATAAGCAAAGAGACCAGTCTTGGTGAAACAGATGCTTAACAGCAATTAGTTTTCATGAGTACGTTTGTATGTGGAGGCATTGGTATAAATTGACAAAAGACCACAAACACACCAACATGAGACCTATTACATTACTTGCAGCTCTACTAGCTCTATAACAGATGGCAGTAGTGCTTCTTTATAGTTTGT
The DNA here is from genome assembly GCA_015108175.1 of Pelvicachromis taeniatus. Lineage (NCBI taxonomy): Eukaryota > Metazoa > Chordata > Actinopteri > Cichliformes > Cichlidae > Pelvicachromis > Pelvicachromis taeniatus. Next base: position 37,231 of record VURO01018532.1, on the reverse strand, counting down.
ATGTCCACCAATATGTTGAATTTTACATTGCCGATGGCAGATCAATGATTTCTAAGTAAAATGATCTGATAACCACATAGCATATTTCTAGTCATAGTGAGCACAAGCCCACAGCTCCGTGCCTTTAAGTGTGCTGTACCTCTTGTGAATACACTCTGGTGAATGCATCAGGAAATTGAGCATTTTGCCCAAGAACACATAAGCAGATCAAAGAAGCCACAGATTGAACATTTCTATCTCCAGATCCTCAGCTTCTCAGCTCAAAAGAGAGAGCAGTTTGTTATCTGGCTTCTGATAGGTTACTGCGTGTGTCAATCTGGATGCCAATGGCATAGTAACTCATCAGCTCCATCACAATTTACAGGTTATTTTAATGTGTAAAGTACAAGAAGAAAGTGATAGATTTTCTTGTCACCAGATAACTGCACTGCACAAATTAAATGAGAAGTTGAGGAGGCTCATAAACAGCCATGATCAGGAGAAAAGAGTCCTGTTTCAATCAAATCTGACCAATACTCGAGTAGGAGCAGCGATGCTTTTGAGATGTGCAAGACAGACAGATAATGGTCCTTTGAAAGGAGATACTGTAACAATGAATGTTGCAGTGTGCATATAAAAACAGCTTGTTGTTTTCTGTTAGACACACGGCTAAAAAACTACAATGCTATAGCTAGTACTAGCTGTTAATTTAGTGTTTGCTAAGGGTTCTTAGCCCTATTGGGCTGGTAACTTTGTTTGGCACAACAGTAGCTAGAAATAGTCTGCAGGTATAGACAGACTTAGAGGAAACTGTTGGGTTTGCCCACAGGTCCCCACTTCACTCGTCTCATCTCCAACATCTCCTCCAAATATGGTCACTCCCACTCCCCCCAAAAAAGAAAATAAATAAATGTCAGTGAACAGCAGCCCATAAACCAGACATCATGGCTATGTCCAACTTTCTTACATAATTTATGGCGTTGCCTCAAAAGCATTTTTTTTTTTTTATTGTGTTTCACAAAATTCTACAAATATGACTATGACCAACCATTGTTTAAAATGATTACAGTTACAACACAGTAGTTTGTTTGATGATTACTGGTTAAAGTTATAATATAAAGCACAATGATTTAGTGTAAGAAAAGATCCTGTACAAACACATAAATTAACATTTGCACACACATATACGCGCACACACAGAAACCCAGTCCAGCTGGACACTTTATGCATGTTTTGGGTAATGGCTGACATGGTTGGTGGTTAAGCGGTCAGGCATCCACCACCCCCAGCAGTGTTTGAGGAAAGACCAAAACCACCATCTCCTCTCCTCAGCCAAACCTCCAGTAGCCTCAGGAGAGGGAGAGTATTCCTGCATGCGAGTGTGTGTGTGTGTCTGTGCAGCAACACCTCCAGCACCGCCCTCATGTTAGCCAAGCCCCTATCATAACAAACTAAAAACAAACTCTAAATGGTGTTGCGACACAGAGCATGTTTGGATCTCACTCTCGGTAATGATCTTGATTTTTTTTTTTCCTCCCAGGAGTAAAACGGAGTTACGCAGGCCATCTGCTGCCATACAAGTTAGATAACATTCCTCATAAAACCGATCCCCAGTCAGCCAGACGTCAGCCTGAGGATGATATGCCAAACTGTAGCAACTTAATATGTGTGTTTCAGAGAGAGAATGCAGTGGGCTCTGCGTGTTATCAGTCACTGTCGTAGTAAACAGCCTTGATGTTAATCATGTGGTCGGTAGATCTGTGACCCCTACGGTATCTGCCAGGAAAAAAGCAACATGCATAGCGACATAAATAGGCAAATCCTAGTTCAACAAAATGCTGCCAAGGACTTCTTCTGCGCTCATTGAACAATTGTTTGCCTCGCTTTATCAGATCTTCTTAGAGGTTTCCTCTAAACTACCAATCAGGTTAACTCTCCAAGACCCAGAGCTTGTCACCACCTTCGCAAAGAAAGGGACTCTTAATCTAGCTTTGGCATCCACCTTCAGAACACAATTTTTCCTCTGTGCCTTTTTCTTTGTAAACTCGGTTATGTGAAACAGTCTGTGGTTAAATTCACAATCAAGTCCTCTGGCTTGGAGTAGGGCAGTTTATCCAATTATCAGCTATGTTTGGAAGCTTGCTATGCACCTCTGCTGCGTTGCAGTTTTTCTAATGTATAAGAGGTATTGAGACGTTAAGGACTGCAGGTCTGGCATGGTCACACTAGCATTTAAAATTGTGTTATTTCATCGCACAATTGAATCATTTAGCAGAACCACATGAAGTAACAAAGAAAAGATGATTTTTTTTTTCCCATCATAGGCTCAATTTTACTGAACTTTATGGATAAATTTGGGTCACTAATACCAAACTGTCTTTGCAGTGCCATTTTTACCTTTATAGAACTCACACTAGGAAAGCCTTAAAATACCCTACCACACCTAAAATCCAGTTGGTTTGACTATTATCAGTGCCATTACTCAAATGTACCATGCACTGGCCCACTTAAAAAGGCTTAAATCATAGCAATTAACAAAGAAAAGCCACCTCTTTAATTGCAATTTGTTGTGTAACAACAAATAAACCTGCGCTCCATCTAAGAGGACTTAAAAATCACCCTAAATAAGACAAATAAGTGTGTTCTCGTCACAGCTGTCAGAAATTTAGAATTAGGAATTTACCGTGTGGCTGCAGTTACAATAAACAACAAGTAGCAATCCCCATCCATCCATAAAATATATAGCATACACAGGATGGCATAGCTGAGGAAGAATGGTTTGAAACTTTTAGTTCAAACCCAAACTGTAAACACACTTTCTAACTGGAGCCCTGACAGAGTCCTGTCAGCAGCGATTCAACATTTGGGGTCGTGTGGCCATCGAATAGTTCAAAGCGGACAGTTGAAATGTGTGCTGATTACATACAGAATTGTGTTTTAACTTCTTACCCTTTAAAAAACAATCTCAAACTTATGTGCAGTTATATCTCTGTGGCACGACGAGCATAAGTTGCTACGTTTCAGAATTATTGCGATGCTCCATGATCCACCATTGGTGTAAAAAAAATAGTCCATTGGAGTGAACGGAAATGAACGGATCCTCCATGCAAAAGCTCTGATTCTAATCAACTGCAACATTCCCAACATTTGCATTACATCTAATATCTTAAGACTGTGGGAGGGAGGAAGTGAGAGTGCCAGAAAACGCACACAGACACTGGAAGAACACGCAAACTCCACACAGAAACCATGGCCTTCTTGCTGTGAGGCCACAGTGTTAACCGCTTCACCACCCTAATTCCAAAATTATGCTTTTTGAATATTTTGATGGTTTTGTGTTCACTAAAAGCAGCAGGTCATTACTCAACTTCTGCAAAAAAAAAAGCAACAACAACAACAACAACAGTGTATCGCTAACTCATGGAAAAGTAAACAACCTAAGATAAGATAAAAATAACACTTTATTAATCCCTCGGGAGGGTTCCTCCGGGAAATTCAGAAATCCTGTGCACTTTCAAATTGTTTTTCTTCAGAAAAGTTAGCTCACAAAAATTGGGGTATTTGTAAAATCTTCTGTAACTTTCTAAAGAATAATTATATAATTATATTGAAGTAGGTGGAAAGAAACCTGAAGTGATTCCTGTGTAGGGATGTTATTTTTATTACACTTTTTTTTTATTCCAGCATTTTTAATATGCTTCAGTAAATTCTTAGAGCAGCAGCAATGTCATTTTACAGTTCTCAAAACAGGTATTTTTCATAACACAGACTTATATGTGTAAAAAAAAAACACTAAAACAATCAAAAACTTTTTTTTTGCACGTTTCAAAACATGAACAGTCAGTCAATCACTCAAACCTTACTGACTTTGGAAGGAATACAGCAAAAATGTAGACATGATGAAGCGTTAATGTGAACATAATGTGTTTAGATACAAAATGAAATGTAAAGGATTTATTTGAAACTTTTACAACATTTCTGAAAAAAAAAGTATCCTTGGGCAAGATACTAACCCCATGTTTGCCTACTGGTGATGGTCAGAGGGCCCGGTGGCGCCTGTGGCCGCCCGCCTTGCCTCTGTCAGTGCGCTCCAGGGCAACTGTGGCCACAATGTAGCTTGCCATCACCAGTGAGTGAATGTGTGTGTGAATGGGTGAATGACTGATTGTAGTGTAAAGCGCTTCGGGGTCCTTAGGGTCTGAGTAAAAGTACTATACAAATGCAGGCCATTTACCATTTAGCAAAAGCAAAATAAAAATATCTGCATCAGAAAACCGACAAAGAAAATCACACAATCTGAGAACACAGCACCAGCTAATCACATTACATTCATTTAGATTACTTTGAGCTGACAGGAAGGCAACAGTAACTCAAATAATCGCTGGTTACAAACAGGCAATGCAGAAGAGCATCTCTGAAAGTACAACACATCTGACCATCTCCGATAGTAACAGAAGACCACACACACCTGTCAGCAAAAAATATAAAAATATGAAACTAGGGCTAAATTTTGCACAGACTCGCCAAAATTGGATACACACAAGTTGGAAAAACACTGTAATCCAGTGACTTTACGACACCTCAGTCCAGTTGAGCATCCTTAGGATGCTTTCTTTTCCTGTTTTTATTTGGAAAAACGCTGCCACAGCACAACAAACACAAGAAAAAAACACAACGGAAAAGGACAAAAAACAGAAAAAGTTAAATAAAACACAACAGAAGAAGAAGACACCAGTTTTTTTAAAGCTTTTCTTTTCAGTTTCTGTTGCGTTTAAATCAACTTCCATTGTGCTTTGTGTGATTTTGCAGTCCGTTACTATTTACCAGTGTTTTCTTCTTCTTTCTTTTCTGCAGTGCATTTGATCTCTGAGAGCCACTGCGCATATTTTTACTTTTTCATTTCACTGACAACATGTACATGCTCTGGATCACATGAATATCAGATTCAGGATCCTTAAATCAAACCTTTTTCCACCTTCAATAACGGAGGTCGCCTCAGCTCAGTTCAGCGGTGTGAAAAAGTCCTAGATGTGGTAGAACTCTGGTATTGGTCCTAATTATGTTAACTGCAATGCAACTTTCTCTGACCGCAGCACCAAAGGTTTACAGGACTCTCATTATGCACTTAGACTCTACTGTAAACCAGGAAACAAGGAGTCAGTAAGCTGCTACACCAAAACCACACAGACAGACACACACGCACGCACACACACACAGACAAACCAGTGCAAAAATCACTTTGCTTCCTTTCTTTGTTGTCCGCTGTAATCATCATCAAAATTCAAATGAGTGTTTTAGTTTGTTTTGCCAGGTAGGGGACACACACACACACACACACAAAATGATGTCATGATGTTGCAACGTGTTGATGTCCGGCTGCTTTTTGCTTAAACATGAACCACCTTACCTATCTTCAGTCCAAGTGTATTGCGCCAATACTCACAGCTATCTTATGATCAAGTTTGGTATAGGTAAGTGACTACCGATTGCTACATAATGTGGCGCTTCCTGAAAGAACAGAAATCTACAGTTACGTAAATTTCAATGTAAAAGGACTGGAAATGAAAACTCAAGAAGATCCTGAGAATTACATATATCTTTGGTGCATTTTAACTGTGATGTAGCAAGTGCTTTACTAAACATTTAATAAATACATTTTCAGACATTGTAAGATTAACACCACTGGGAATGAAACCATCAGCCATTAACGTTACATTCTTGCTGTGCTCGCTGACTTCTGCAAGACTTTGAAAAAACAGCTGACTAAGGTGTACATGTCTCCATGTATCACAACATACAGCCGCCTGCTTGGATCACAATTGCTTTAACGCCACTGATAAGAATAAATAAAAACGTAATAATGACAACAAAAAAGGAACAAACTGGCAGAAGGCTTGTCTGTGCAGATGACTGAGCCAAGGCCTTGCATTAGGAGAATTAGAGGGTATTTGAGAGCGGCTCAGCTTAAGCCAAGAGTACTGGGCATACTGCTGAAGATTATAACCCGGCCTGCAGCCCTCGGCAGTCCTGTTTCCAGCCCATTTCTGCAAAAGATCATAGTCTATTGGCTGAATAGCTCTGCACTAAGTGCCATGGAGGGAGAGAGAGTTGTACTCAGCCAAGTCCACTGGTCCACTGGCAGCAAAGGCTGGCAGAAGAAAGTCCCAGTTCCATAGTTTAAACAGCCAACAGTGGATGATTGGCCTGGCAAAACAGACCCACTCTGCCTAGCAAAACACATGGCAGTGCTTATGTTCTTAACCCTTACTCAGGCCCTACACTATAACATAGCTTGTACATCATAACCAACAGCAAAAAAATGAGTGGACAACTTAGACTGTCATCCCTCACGGCAGCACAGTCAGTTTGTGACATTTTTTTTAAAAGAGTTTATTTGTGGTATTTGTCACAGACTAAATGATTACAGCCTGAGTCAAATGGTTACATTTAGATCTGAGAAACTGTGAATAAGCAGATCAGGGATGTGCTGCTGTCCACAGCAACCACTGGAGCAGCTTGCTGGTAATGTGTATGTTCTCATTTGTCTCAAGGTGTCAAAAGGTGCGCTAGCATAAACAGAGTCATAGGCATAATTCAAATGATGAATCATTTTCAAGCAGCAGATATGTGGACCTATATGTCATCACTGGAACAACTGCACAAGATTTTATAAGTAGTTGAGAAAGTAATGTAGGCTTTTAAAAAAGGTCTCACTTCGCTGAAGATTTCCTAAACAGCTGCGGTTCTTGAATCAGAATTTACTGCCTTTTTTAGTTGTTGGAATTTACAAGTAATAGCAAATTACAGACAATAAAATGTTCTAATGGAATGTGAGAATTTCCAATTTGTATGCTTTTAGTGGCCAGTGTAAAATCACCTACGGACTTTAAGCACGGTCTGCAGGGATTGATTCACAAACTGTCTTGTCTGGGATTTATCACTTGCCACAATCATGGTTCTTAATGAGATCCAGAAAGTTTCAATTTGGACAATACTAGGAAGGATATTAGATTGAACAAGCAAGCGGCAAAAAGAAGCATACACATAGAACATTTTGCTATCTTCTTTAGGAAACAGTGACTCTAAAACTTGTGAAGAAGGCAAATGAGATGAAGCAAAAAGATAGCTGATCAAAAGCAGGAATGCGCAGATCAAATATCTGGATTAAATATTGGTCCAGTACTGACCCAATAAAGCTGGACTAGATATCGGTGCCTATGAGTCAGTCCATGGTCCAATCTGTTCTGTTCGGTTGTGTTGCTCTGTATTTACTTTACCATGCAACTGCAGCAGCTAGTAGCTGAGCTAATGTAGCATAGAGGACGCTAACAGCATAGGGACAGTTTTGAGGTAACTGCAATGTAATTGTGGTAAACTGCCATGAGTGAAAACCCCAAACAATCACAGACCACCCTGTGAGTAAACACTTGGTTACAGTGGGAAGGAAAAACTCCCTTTTAACAGGAAGAAACTTTGGACAGAACCAGGGAGGGGCAGACATCTGCCATAATCTGCTGGAGGTGAGGATGTTGGATGGGTGTAACACTCAGTGCCACACCTGTGTGTGACGAAGAATACGGAGAAACTACTATGGATCAGCAGCAGGCTAATGACTACTTTGATCTGAAAAAGATCAGTGAAAATAAATTAGATGGTAACACTTCTTCTTCCTCCTCCTCTGAGGATATGGATCATGTGTCTTGATGTTATCATGTCCCTGGCATGCTCCTCTGTCACACCAACCCTCTACATGTCCTCCTTCACTACATCCATGATGCTTCTCTGTAGTCTTCCCGTTTTCCTCTTCCCTGGCAGCTCCATCTTAGATGTTTATATTTATGACTGCCAGACTTTTTTTCTCTCAGTGAAGGAAGCAGATTATTCATTTATCGATGGTATCAGTATTGGCAGATACCCACAGCCAAGGTGTAGGTACTGGATCAGAACCAGAAGAGGCTGGATCGGGCCGTACTTAATCAAATCAAATCAGTTCTCACAGATGAAGTCTGCAACCCTGCATGCATACAATACTGCAATGATTAGTTTTAATGCCATAAGTTTTGCAAGAATTTTGTCGCATGATGTCAATAGAAACCATGGAAGTCTGCACTGAATTCAAATGTAATCTGTCCAGTTGTTGCTGAGGCATGTCCCCTGACTGCAGTTCAGTCAGAACCAGTAGAGCCAAGGTTGTCATTTCCATTTGCATTAATTTATATCTAACAATATAGCTATGTTCTGGGATCTCTCCACCCTACCGTGTGCAAATGTGGAAAGTATGAGGCACATAGGATGGGTAGATCAGCAAAATCGTCACCCTGTACAGAACAGAGCAGGCATGAGTGGCATTAGGCAAGACATCGATTAAGTCAGAAACAATTTGGAAAAGGAGGAGCTGGTGTGAAAATGGGTTGCAAAGCAGCATGCAGAATGCAACAACTGAAGTCATGCTAAAGAACATTAAATCCAAATGTCAGTTGGATCCTCATCAGGCTCACATCAGCCATCTACTGATGTCAGCTGGCATATACATCATCCAGCATCTGATCTATCGGGAATGTGGGCTGAGCTTGACTTTGTAGCCTGCTTTAGCTAACCCCCAGTTAACTATAACTGCATTTGTATAAATTAAAAATGCTGATGCATGAGATTTCCCAGAATAAACTGAAGTATTCATTCAGTTTCAACAGAGACCATCTGGCTTCTCTGTGGAAGAGGACCATGAGATGAGATGATTTCTGTGAATGTAGTCATAATTCCTTAAGAAGTCATTACTGGCCATGAGGATTCTAAGTTATGAAAGGATTCTCTCACTGAAAACGTTACAGATGAACAGAACCAATCTTTTAGGATTTACTTACCTGGATGCTTGAGCATGCATCAAGACATTAATGGACACCATTATTGTTCCTTAAGATCAGTGCAGTATTTTGCACTGCACAAAATTGCATGTCTTCACGTGATTGTATTCTTTCACGAACTAAGACAAATCACTTATGGTTGCTAAGTGCTGCGATTTAACATGAATATTCATGGAGCCCTTGACACATTGATGAAATGTATTTACAATGACAACATCCCAGACTAAAACTCTCATTTCAGTTTATGGAAACATAATCAATAGTAGAATAAACTCAACGCATGAATGCAATGCATCTGCAGCACAATCAATCTGTCATCTATAAGGAATGGACTTCCAGCTGAGAGCAACACACTCAACCAATTAAATGTGAGCCAAGGGTGAAAGTAGCAGGTTTGGGAAGAGGAAAATGTTCCCATGGTTGGGAGGCTATTCGTTTCCATCCATATCTACTTCAGACACACAACAACCCAGTCCTTCAAACCCCCAGACGTGAAGGCTTACATGTGGCCTTACAATTTCTTAACATGCTGCCCGTAGATAGGCAAAATGAAAGAGTGAGGGCCAAACAGTAAGAGACAGACTGACAGGAAGGCAAATTGGACTTAAAAATCCCTTAAAGCCGATTGTTACACAGAAGGAAGAAAAAGTCACAAGGAGATGTACAAGCACAGATAGAGACGTGTCCCTCGCAGGCTGTTTCGGCCTATTTTCAATGTCGTATGTTGGATGGAAAGGATCAGATTGCAGCACTGAGGCCCGCCAGCTAGATTTCTTGGAGCGCCTGATCCTACGTTCTGCCAGGTTTGTGTCAATAATCTGAGGCAGTGGACTCCTTCCACCTCCCAACCCATTGCCTGTTTATCAGCAATGCCAACCCCCCCCCCCCCCCCCCCCCCCCACCCCCAACACAACAAAAAAAAAAAAAAAACACCCCCCCAACCACAAAAA
>VURO01018532.1:0-27421 GCA_015108175.1 Pelvicachromis taeniatus | reverse complement strand
CATCTCCCCCCTCCCCCCCCCCCCCCCTTTCCCTTTTCCCAAACACCCCCCCCCCCCCCCCCCACACACACACACACACACAGTGAAGAAAAATATAAGGACTTCACGCCATACACATACACATGGAGCCGCATATTTTCGTTATATCAGACACAGAGATTCAAGTAGTATCATCGATCCTCTTCTATCCTCTAGAGAGAACTCTATCTAACACGCACAAAACACATATGGGCCCATAACTCAATAGTACACATTTGTTAAACATTTGCCGTAAATTAGATTGCACAGATGTAGTCATTGCAAATTATTGTCAGTTGCATATGTTTATATAACTCCTATTTACCCTGTTCATATTTATATCCTATTTCTCTTTGATGTATCCTATTACTCCTCACTGTGGCAATAGCCATATTTCTCAAAGGAGATCATTAAAGTTTCATCTCATCTAATCGCATCAAATCTAAAAGCCTCATTTCCCCCCCCATGCAGCACCTCGGCTCGCTGTCCAAGTGCAATTGTTTGGAAAAACTTGGAGTTTTCCTCTTTTTAGGTGGCCAGAAGACTCTACAAATGGTCTGTTTGGTTGAGATACAGCAAAGTTTTATGTAACAACATACTAACCTGCAAAGCTTTAGAATATTGAGAGGAATAACCTCCTCTAACAGTTATTAAAGAGTTGTTAAAGAAATGCATGAATGAAGTCTCGCATGGTTTTAGATTTCACTGTAGCTGTAGCAGAGCTGTTCATTCAGCCAGTGTAAGCTGGATGTGGAAAGGCCCACACTAGAAGCTGCGAATTCCAAGATAATCTTAGATTGAATTACGTAAACTCCACAGAGAGGCCTAAATGGAGATTCTGCAAATTCTCTTATCTTCTCTTATCACACATAATGAGAAAAGCCACAGCAGGACGGAGACGACTAAGTATATACCACGGGGAGTGGAAACATTAAATGACTAATATTAACACTGTGATTTCTTAGTTTCACTGTTACAATAAAGGTACGTGCAGTCACAGGCCACCTTGTTAGTTACACCTGTTCAACTCCTTTTCAACACAAACATCTAATCAGCAGATCAATGCATTTAGGCACGCAGACATAGACAAGACAACCTTTCAATGTTCAAAATGAACAAGAGAATGAGGAAGAAAGACGACTTAATTGACTTTAAACGTGACATGGTTGTTGGTGCCAGACAGACTGGCCTGAGTCTTTTAGAAGACTGCTGATCGACTGGGATTTTCCTGACAGTGTTTACAGAGAATGGTCTGAAAAGGTAAAATTATCCCCTGAGTGGCAGTGGCAGTCAGATCAAAATATCTTGTTGATCGGAAAGGTCAGAGGAGAATGGCCAGAGTGCTTTGATCTGTCGAAAAGGCAACAGTAATTTGAAAAACACCCAGGTATGCATCTCTGAGCGAGCAACATGTCAAACCTTGAGCCTGTCAGCAAAGAACAGGAAACTAACTTGATAATTCTCACAGGGTCACAAACATTGGACAGCAGAAGACTGGAAAAATATTCCCTGGTCCGATGAGTCTCAATGTATGCTGCGGCATTTGATGGTAGGGTTAGAATTAGTTGAAAACAACGTGAAAAAATGAATCCACAGTTTTAGGAATTAAACAAAGAAATCAGTGATTGTCACAACATTAAACTTTCTTCTGACTGGTTGGTACTTACAAACAGAAGTTGTGAACTTCAGCTGGGTGTGCTACTGTGCTCACAGCCAGATCACTCAGAAAGAATAAAACTGCTAAGAATAGACCCATATTTGACTCTTCCTTATCTCTGATTAGCTGCTTAGCATGTGGATATGTTATCATTTGTAATCTAATATTATCTCAGGTATACATCTACATGTGTAGACACATGCAGATACACAACAAGCTCATAATAAGCTAACAGTACATAAGCTGGCCATGTATTATATTACAGTCCTGAGTTATGTTGAGCTTCTTTAAGTTGCTGTTCCTAAACTATATTTGGGCAATCACGATGTGAGTGTTTGAGGGTTTGGTGAATGGTCGATTAGCATGAAGGATGGAAGCTTGCTAAAATTAAAAAATAAAAACTTTTCTTGGCCTACCAAACCCAGATTGACCCTGTTTTTCTCCCTTTTCACTCTGTGTTTCTTAGCTGTCTAAACTGTGAAAGGATATAATGTTGGGGAAAACACAAGCACAGAATCAAATGGTAACAAGCTGAAGTAGTTATGATTCATCGTTGCCGAGACATCTGGATCAAGGAGGCAGATGGGATGGCGGATGAGGACACAGACCCCAGGGCTGAAGCCTGCTGTCAGGTCCTCACGCAGTTAAACAATGTCACATTTGGTTTCAGGTCTTTTGGGTGGCTCCAGTACCCTCTGAGCTCTTTTATCTCTAGTGTACTGATTTAAAGATACAGTAATATCATACGACTGTGGAAAAATGTAGAGAAGCAACAGTAGTAACACTAAAAGACAGAATTCCGAGGATTTCTGTCTCAATATATTGTTAACTATGTAATTTGATGTGACAATCTGTCTTAACAAGTCATTAACCCCCCCAAAGTTTGGAATTTATTAAGAGTTATTACCAGAAAAATGACCTAAAAGCACGATCTTCCAAAGTGCTTATTCTTGTCTTTTCTTTTTAACCAATTATCAACCAAAATGTGTCAAAGATGGATTAAGGCGTCCACCAGAATCTAGATAGTGGCATTAATTCAAGGACATTTTTCAAGCAAACTGACTTTAACTGGAAACAAGTGATATTATCTCAGCCCATTTAAAACGTTGTTTTACTTTTTACAAGAAAAATGAGTTCTTGTTGTTTTAAGAAAAATAAATGTGGCCTTAATGGCTATTTTGAACTGTGCCCACACTGGAATATCTGCAAAGACTCAAGCAAATCGTGAGCAGAGACTTGCATTGAGAATCCGATCTCTAGACTGCACCTTACACTTGGCTCTGTCAGTGCCAACCTGTCCCAGTGCCAACCAGATGCCGGGGCTGGAGTGTGGGAAATGTGGACTGGGGGCACACGACACACTTTGGTGACACGGGCAGCACGCAGACCCCTGTCCACCAAAGCTTAGTTTGCCCTAGGGCATTGTTGGAGGCACAAGTATCCTATAGTGCCGCTGCTTTTGAAATTTTGGGGCAAAACACATAAGGTAAAGGCTGCGGTTAGCCCTTGCCTGTCTAGCCCCTAATTCTGGGTACTAATTGGCCGGGATTTCACAATCTACTGGGGCAGCATGTGGGGATGCGATCGTGCCCATTAGACGTGTGTAATGTGTGTGCGGCGCTCAGCAGTGATGCGGGGTCACACTGACTCCGGGGAGGAGGAGATGGCAGGGTCTTCTATGGAAGCCCCGCTGTCTCCAGTAATTCGCCCCATGGAACAATTTCTACTGGAGCAGTCTTATGATGACACCCTACGCTCAGCCAAGTGATAGATATTGAACCAAGTGATAGATATTGATGGTCATGTGGTGCGTCCTGAAGCCGCGCGGACTTACCCGCATTTCCAATTAGGGAATGATAGGCTGTACCGAGTGAGTTGTGACACTGATGAAATACACAATAAGTTGTTGGTGGGGAAATGATTTTCCAGGCGGCTTTTTGCATCCCATGCAAGGCATATGGGATGCGATAAAACTCTGGAGAGAATACTGGCCTGATTTCATTAGCTGGGTATCTGGGCAGACGTGCGCCGATGGTGCGCGTCAAGCCCGGAGTGTAAGATGGTTAACCAGCCGGCCGTTCCAAAAGCCCTGTTGCGCCCGTTACCAGTAAAGGAAGTCACGTTTGAAGCATTGATATGGACCTCATCGGGACATTTCAACGGAGTGCACGTGGCTATCACTTTGTATTTGTTCTGGTGGATTATGCAACGCGATGCCCAGAAGCAGTGCCGCTGCGCACCATCTCTGCAAAGAGTGTAGCTCAGGCATTGTTTCAGGTCGTCTCGTGAGCCGGTATTCCAAAAGAAATAATGACTGACCAGGGCACATCGTTCATGTCTCGCACACTAAAAGAGCTATCGGAATTACTGGTTACACCCTCTGTTGTTTGCAGTGAGGTTGGTGCCCCAGGCCTCCATGGGATTACTGTATGGCAGGAAACGCCTCGACCTCCTAAGAGCATTGAGAGAGGATGAAGCTGCCTCTTTGGTGAGCCTGGTTGAAGAGATGAGTTGGGGCCGGAGGTGCCAAATTACGCCATTCCCAACTCCTTCCATTGTGATAACCATGAGAGTGGCTGTTGCTGAATTGCAACAGCATTTTGCAGATGAGTTCTCCTCCCTTCTTGGCTGCACTTCACTCATTGAGCACCATTTTGAAACGCAGCCTGGCGTGATGGTGCGTTCACGGCCCTACAGGCTGCCTGAACATAAAAGACAAATTGGCTGACATGCTGAAGCTGGGAGTAATAGAAGAGTCGCACAGCACGTGCTGTAGCCCCATAGTTCTACTTATGAAGGGTCTATATGGTTCTGTGTTGACTATTGCAACGTGAATGACGTGTTTGATGCGTACCCCATGCCTCGGGTTGAAGAGCTCCTGGACCGGTGAGGCCCTCCCGGCTTTTTCACGACAGGCTACTGGCAAATTCCCTTATCTGCAGAGTCCCGGGAAAAACGTCTTTCTCCACTCTGTACAGTTTGTACCAAGTTGTCACACTTCCGTTCAGCTTGTTTGGAGCCCCCGCCACCTTCCAGCGCCTCATGGACCGGGCACTGCTGCTGCACACTGTGTGTGTTGCCGCCTACTTGGATGATGTTATCATCCACGGCGACACTTGGGCAGAGCATGTGCTGTGGGTGGCCGCAGGCCTGTACTCCCTGAGGCAGGCGGGGCTCATAGCCAACCCAAAAAAGTGTGTGGTTGGACGGAGGGAGGTACAGTATTTGGGGTACCACTTAGAGGCGTGCAGGTAGGTCCACATATGGAGAAGACAGTGGTCTTTTCACCTCAGTCTAAAACCGCGCCTGGGTCCTCTTTCCCTCTCACTTCCATGACAATTCCGTCTGAGAAGGGAATAAGAGCCGGTCTCCAACAACCGCCGGTCTCTTTTAAACGCCGGGCCGGCCGGATAATTTTTTTAATAAGCGCCAGGGCTACTATTGGAAGATTTATGGTAGTAGTATTTACTTTCCATGTATCTGTGTCACGTTTTCAATTGTTAAGACTTGAAGTCATAGCGCCAAATCTGTTGTTGTGATTTCTGCAGTATTTCGTCATGGCGATGTAATCCACAACATGATTTCTGTTTGTTTTGTCTCCTGATATGTGCCTCCAATGTCCATCACAGTTAAATCATTTCCTCGTGTACCTGAATGAATGGATAGATTTACAACTCAATCTCTTTGGTTACTGCTACATCCCTTCCTATAATGAGACGGAGATAAAACAGTCCATGAAATAAAGTGCGTGTTTTCATCCCAGTGGCTCTGCGTGCATTGGCTTAATAACAGCAGTGAATAGGGCTGCTGGGCTGTGCCAAAAGCTGCAGAGGAGAGCATTGAAGAAAAGGGGATCTTTTACAGCTCCCACTGTTATTAATAGAACCTTATTAATTACTCACTGTGGTATCAAATATAGCACAGACAACAGGCCTTGTCTCAGCTGGAGAGTGGAAGAGCCATGCAGAGCAGCTGAGCATGAAGCTGGCCTTAGAACAGCTGCTCAGGCCTTAAACACCTGAGTCCACAGTGAACCAAGCAGACGCAGCTCATCCTGTCCTCCATCAGCTGTCGACTAACACAGTGTTTACCTTCTCCTTGGATGGAAACAAGTCAGTGGGACCTATCAAACTGAGTATGCAAAAAGACATTTCTCCCGATCTAATTCTTTTAGATTTAGTGTTTGCTGGAGTTTCCACTGGTGTTAGACTCTTCTTTCCTTGTCAGTGGTTTTGATTGCATTAAATGTCTGTCAATAAATCCTACTCAGAGCAATTTTCTCTCTGTGTTCTTTTTTTTTTATTAGAATACTTTAATAGCTGCACTGACTATACAAAAAGAAACACATATATGTGTTGCATTTATTTAAACATTTATACAATAAAATTTTAATTACATTTTAAATATATTTTAAATAAATTTAAAAAAAATAATATTATATTTGGGACAATAAATTACTTCAAGTACTTCAAGTCAAGTAAGTAGTGGTACAGGCAGCTAAGTGTGCACAATTTGAACTTTTTATATTGACTTTTGTGCACAAGTCAAACTGAAATTGCTCAAAGCACTTCCACTCCCACCAGGAGCACTCAGGCACTTGTCTTAGAGTTCATTATTCTTGTATGACCTATAGATGTGGCCATCAAAATGCTGTCAGCAGTGACGGTCACCAAAATGTAGCAGCCATTATGGCAGATTACGTAAATACACATCTTCTCTCACAGGTACAGCAAAATGCTTTTACGCCGTGACAGAACCGTATGTACATGTTCTCTTTATTGCTGGACTAATGTGCCAGCCTGCATTAGAGCTACTTGACTTTCCGCACGTAGTGAAAACGCATTAGGCAGAGGATGCTGTGTACTGTGTGGATGCAGCATCTGCGTCTTGGTTGTTTCCAATGAGTGGACCATTCTGTTATGCCCAGTGACAAGTACCACAGTTCACATCCCAGGCAGGTTTCCAGCTGTGTGGTTTACAGTGGTTAACACGGTCGTTATGCTGTTGAGGAATACAATGACATTACCAAAGCTGAGAAAGGCATTGTGTCGTACTTCACCTATGACATGGACAATGTTGGAATTTGGTCTGTATTACCCTGTTGTTTATCCCATAGTGCTGTATTCTGTTAGCAAAAAAAAAATAGACACTACATTCATAACAAAGGAACAAAGATATTAAGCATAAATTACCTCAACACCAGGCGATTATCTTTCAAATGGAATACTCTTCGTATAGAGAGAAAATCTGCTGTGCAATTGTTTGTTGTTCAGTAAAAAACAGACTCCTGGAGAAATGTGAAAATAACAGAGTATCAAGCACTCACAGAGAACCCTTTCCCGCTCATTGAAATTGCCTGTGCACAGCTGCCCTGCCAGTTGCCCAAGACTCCATTTCTGTAACCTTTTGTGGAACACGATACGGGATCAATGAAATTGCAACAGCCGTGGCAATGGCTGTAATACTCTCATGTATTGATCGTAGGTTGTCTGTGGCTGCAGTCAATAACCTGCAGATGTAACTAGGGACCAGGGGTGGGAAAAATCAGCCCAGTCCCATAAGAGCTCAGCAATGTGCTTTCCACATAGACTTGCCATTAGCAGATGATTGCAAGGCTTGTGAAATGCTCAATAACAAATCTAGAGGAGGTTGTAATGATAAAAGTTTACTTTGTTGCTTGGAAGTCTCATAGTCTCGAATGCCACAGTGCCTGTAAAAGGAGCATCACCTAATCCATGAGGTTTATTGACCTGTTCTGATTATTGACTTCTTTTAGCAACTAAAAAGAATGATAAGCTTTTAGTCTAGCAGACTGTGCCGTATTCTCACATCAGAATTATTGATTTAAAGGAAATGTCTGCATTGTTAATACTCCGTTTTTGCTTTCTGTTACAAATGATGATGATGATGCATTTGATGCCACTTATTTACAAAGTCATGCTCTTTTTGTCCCTCTTTGGGGTTCCTCTAAGTCAGCCTTTCCCAAAGTCAGCTGTGCTGCAGCCCACTTAAAAGCCAAAGAAATCCCATGAGGCCCACTCAAAATCTTCTCACTAATCAAAATACAGAAAAGCCTGTATTTCTTTGATAATTTTGTTTAAAAAAACATGAACAATACATGCTATATTTAACAGGCTATATCAATATGTAACTCTACAGACTTGTAAGTAATTACAAACTGAATTTCTGTTATTACAACAGCCCACCTGCACTACCTTTACATCCAACCATCCCAACATTGGACGCATTTGATAATAATAATACATTACAGTAATACATTGATACAGCTACATGTGATCAGTAGAGTGGATTTCTCACCTTTATGTGGTGGTCCTTTGTGTGTTTGGGTTATGTTTGGCGTCTAGTAAATATGTTAAAAAATATTACAATTCGTGTGATTTTATCATTAGGTACTATTTAATGGCAATTGGTGCCTCAACTGAATTGTGGACCTCTTGCGTGTTTGCATAAAAAAACAAATTTTAAAAGCAAAATGAGCAATTCTATGTCACCATTTTGTATATTCATTTTGTTTCTACTCAAAATGAATAATGCTTTGGAGGTACTTTATATGGAATTACTTGAGAGCAATCTAAATTCTGAAACGGTATATAATGTTAGTTATTACCTTTTTTAAGTATTCATTTTGGGATATGCATAAATTATTCATATTTCTTTCTCTTTTTTTTGTAAAATTTTTGTAAAAAGACTGATAGCGTTTATAAAGTGATGTGCCGACTTTCCATACGACACAACAGTTGTTTTACTGAGACAACATTTGACCAAAGTTTGTCTAATGTACCAGTGAAATATATATATAAAAAAAAAGATACTGCATGTGTGTGATTGTGAATGTTGAATTAAACAAAAGAGTGAGAGGGCTTATGAATCCTCCTTTCTGAAGACGAGGCAAAGTCAAACCAGTTTCTCTTTCTCTTCGTCTTTAAGTCTGGCTACATTGTACAATGTTCAGTCTGCCATACTAATTAGTTCTTAACAAAGTGAATGTAAAGAAGATCATTTGTGATCCAGGCTACTGTTGCCAATATAAACCTATTTAAGCGCCTTGAGGCGACTGATGTTGTGATTTGGCGCTATATAAATAAAGTTGAATTGAATTGAATTGAACACTTTGGGAATCATTACTCTAGGTAACTCTGGTTTTTTCCCACTGACCAAAGGCATGCTTGTTACATTTATTGATGGTTATTGGTGAAGCTGGTTCTCATGTTTCTATTCTTTGCTATTACTCAGTGTAGCTGGGATAGGCTGCAGGCCACCCCATGACCCCAGATAAGAGACTGGTTAATAAAACTGATCAATCATTTTCAGTCTCTCACTTGAAGATGAACTAAATTTTTTAATCTTTTACTTATATTGACCATCTGGCAACCAAAGATGAATATGTGTATTCTCCAATTCCCCTTGTGAAATCAGTTGCTAAAGCCCCAGTTGTGGAAACTGGTTTATGAACTGCCAACTGCCAGTTGCAAGTGTAAAAAAAAAACGAAAAAAAAAAAAACAGAGGCACGCTAAAGTGAAAACCTCTGTGTAATTGTTTTGCCCGCTTGCAGGTTGAATGGACAATGTTGTTTTCTCTGGAAACACTAACACTCTGCTCGACCGATTTCACCCAGCAACAGCCAGAAACCACTCACCAACCAATCGGGGATACGCTTTTCTCCCCCTAGTAACTGAAGGGTTACTAGGGGGTTGCCAATCCAGGGGGTGTTTAGGCTTGTGACTGAAGCATAAGTGAATGTTTTTTTAAAATTTAAACACTTATAGTTACTTATAAATCTTAAATGCATTTTAATTCCTTGCAAAACCTGAAAACTCCATTTAAACATTAAACTGACAATTAAGGTGGGTTAATTTTTAAATATGGTTAAAGGGAACAGCTTACAGTTGCTGTAGTTTCCGACCTGTGATGCATATGGCTTGACCACCTGCTCCAGCAAACACTGTTAGGGGGTTGGAAGCTTTTAGGAGGTCATTATGGATGGACTCTGCAAAAAAAAAAGAAAAAAGCATGATATTAAGATTGAGACCCAGAGATAAATGGTACTGCAGACTATGATTAGGTCATGCAAAATTTAAGAAAAAAATGGACATGCAAAATGTATGGCGGGTGCTGAGTTTTCAAGGTGCTGCCCAAAGACTGGGACCGTGCATTGGTATTATGGGATGGAAGTGTAAAAGTACAAGAGATGGTGCTGTTTAGGGGTCATTTTTGTCTGTGATGCTTATATATGGTGGTCACTTTGGTTCAGACTGAAATATCTCAAGTGCCGCGATCTTTGTCGATCATTAGCAGACAATGACTTCTACAGTTTAGTGATTGCGGTTGTCTATTATTATTACTGATTAAAAAAAATTATGTGTCTATTATGTTGTTTCGGTACATGAGAAAACCGCATCATTTAAAAGGATTTGACGTAAAAAGCACTGCAGAAAAAGCCTCTATTTACATAACTCCAGCTATCTGCTTTGGAAACCTGTGAGTCACAGGGTGTTAACCATGCTAAGCTCAGTTGAGTCAGGCCTTTACAGAATGTCTATGATTGTCAGCACTCTGACATTAATAACCCAATAGCCCATGGATCATTTCAGAGCTGCTCTGAGGCCATTTTCGATCCCTAAAGACTTCGTGTGAAGCTCTTAAATCTGTTAGTGGCAAGCCAATCAGTGAGAGATCATCATTCTGCAGCCGCCAACTCTCAAAGAGACAAAAATGCCACCTATATGTGGATAGCAGGTTTGGCCAGCAAACGTCTTTAGTGTGACAAGCACAGCTACAAACAGGATGCCTTTAAACTAATTAGATTGTATTTTAACCAGATATACAATCTCCGAGTTGTTTATCATTACAGTGGCGACATGTTCCGTTGAATTATTATGTGGTATCGTTTGTGTGAGTCTGTATTGAACAGTGGCTACATTTTTTCCCAGGCAATTATCTCTCCAGTGTCTATTTATCTCACTGTTTCTCCAAGCTGAGAATTATAAATATATATATGATTAAAATAACCAGGTCTTTTGTTTCTTTGTGTAGAATTAATTATGATTTAATGACCATTTTTAATGCTGCTGAATGACCGGTAACCAATAGATCACAATTTTATGAGCAATATATCTCCAAGTTAATCACCGAGGTTATGGCAATAAGAATATATTTATGAGGTATACTGCTAACAACCCATTGCTTTGCCGATTGCGGAAAAAAAATGTTTCTGTATGGACCTCTTCAAACTAGAGTAAATACAACCTATTTTTCGCATCATTCAGAGCTTTCATTCACTCAAAAGTTGTGCTTTAACATCTAATAACGCTTGAATATTGCTGATTCTCTGCAGTCACTGCAACAACAAAATAAAAATTCATAAATCCAAAGTTGTCATAGAGTAAAAGGAAGTAACTCCATTTCTTTTTGTAAAGGAGACAAATCATCAGGTATGAAGGACTGGATCACTGCAGTGCAGCAGGACAATCAAGTCCGTTTTATAGATTTTATTCACCATGTCGAAACCAGCACGGAATCTGCCTGCACTGCCATACGGAAAATTTAAAACTCAATATGGTGTAAAATAGTGGTCAGTGACTCGGTCACTGCCGCACTGTCATGGGCACAGAGAGCTGTGTAGATGAACACTCGTATTCTGTATTGATTAGATTTTAAATTGTTGAAATTGCACAATTGATACTCAGCAAACCATAGTGACTTCACCTTTTTTTCCCAACCATTTTCTTACACTAATACCAATTCTGGGTCACGGGGCGGCCGGAGCATTTCCCACCTGTAATAACAAAAGGCAGGGTTACTGGGCCAGTGGTGACATTGCTGCCACATAGCAAAATCTATTTATGTGTCTTTCTCATATAGTGCTTTGTCATATGGCACCATTTGTGAAGTCAAGAGTAACGGTCCCACAGCATAGAAAGACGGACAACCATTCATACCTGTGGCCAATTCAGAATGACCAGTTAACCTAATATGGATGTCTTTGGACTGACTGCCGATGGATTCAAACACTGGACCTAGTTGCTGTGAGGTAACAGTGCTAACTACTGCACCACCTTGTGGCCAATGGCGTCCTATTTTTATATTGTTACATTGTTGCCATGTTATGTTTTATGATCACAACGCTTGTGCACAACAATTTAACAGGCACTGAGTGTCTAATTCCACTTGTTATTTCTCAGTTTGGGTGGGGTTGGTGGGTTTTTTTTTTTCATGTTTTTGAAACTGTTGATATATATCCATCCATCCATCCATCCAGCCAGCCATTCTCAGCCGCTTATCCTTTTCAGGGTCGCGGGGGGCGCTGGAGCCTATCCCAGCTGTCTTGGGGCAAGAGGCGGGGTACACCCTGGACCGGTCGCCAGTCTATCGCAGGGATAACACACATAACCTCTGGCCGACTTATAGTTTTACTCAGTGCTGAAATTTGAGATGTCTTTATTCTTTTTAATTACTTCCAGCCAGAATTCTGGTTGGCTAAAGTGTGGTAGAGAGCAGACGTACAGGAAACCCGGGGTATTAAGTTGGGTTACTTGCTCTGTATTCATTTGCAGGGGTAAGATGAATCACTAGGCAAACTTTTTTCTTTATTCGGCTATACCAAGTGTAATCCAATCATTTGTCCCTTCCAATTTGTGTCCGGAGAGCTGTAATGAAACAGTGAAATCTCTGGGATTCATGGACAATTTCAATACGCCACTTCAACTAGATGAGCTTGATGTAGTGCTGGTGTTCTTGGATGTATTGTACAAGCATTATTTAGCATGTCGTGTTGGTAGCAGTGGAGTGGAGATGCCTAATTGGCTTACTTTTAACATTAATACTATAATGTACACTGTGGTGGGTAGATCGTGTGTAACAGTGTGGAGCAAGATGTTCATTCATGGTGTATTTTTAATTTTTTTTGCACAGCATGTCACAATACATCTATAGGCTGCATCCATCAAAATAAATAGAGCCAATGAAAAATCCAGTCTGGTGGTTAGAGGCATGATCAGAACAGCCACTGAGTAATCTCAGAACTGGTTGATTAACTCCGTCACTTAGAGAAAATCATGACACATTCAGTAGTATAATTGTATGCATCAGTACTTCACCAAGGCCTAATAAAGCATAGAGAAAGAAAGCAAGTATGACTGAGCCTTGTAAATATGCATTTTTCCTGATCTGAATCAGTCTATGTTGACGTTGCTAAGCCTTGACATCTGTGAAGGGAGAGCTGTCTGAATGTAGCTCTGAGTGTAACATGTACTGTAAGCATCATTTGGAAATAAATACCAAGATAAAAACACCATGAAATCTTTGTTTATTTCCTCAGCATCCTGCAGGTCTTTGTTATCCCAACTCAAACATGCACAATGTTCTTTTCATGCTAGAGGACATACGCTTATGAGCAACGACCTACCTACAGAGACGCGCAAAGTAATTTATCAGTTAGATGATTACAGATCCGGCTCTTCGATTTTAGTTGCCTCTATCCGTCTATTTACCTTTTCCCACACTCCAGGGCATAGCGTGTGGGGAATAGCAGAAAAAGCAGGATCTATTTTTCTTCATCAGATAACACTATTTCAATTTGGGAAACTTTGCTGCCATTTTAGCTATCTGAACTGCTTCATTGGCTGCGAGAGAAGTTTGCAAATTGTTGCTGATTAGACTGTTTTCAGTGACAGAACAAAAACTGCCAAGAAAATCCTCTTGATAGTAAAGATTAATTACTATTGAGAACATTGCTACTCTGTTTGTTGCCTTGAGATGCATTCGGGGGGTTTTGGTGAGAAAAGATATCTCTTATTAGATTAGTTCTTGTTCAGTTTTGAGAATATGTTTGCCAATTTCATTAGAAAGATAAAATGATTGTATACAGTACCTACATCTGTTTTTCTTTTTTGCTTTTCCTCTGATGTCCTTCTATGGTAATGAAGGACAGTATGTGTGTGTCTTTGTCTCAGTTAATGGTTTTGGGTTTAAAAAGCAGTTGTTCTTGTGTCACACACAACCTCCCATGTGTTTTGTGACCCCAGACACACGCACAGTAATTGGTTAGTTCGTTTGCCCTTGAAAGTCCGGTTCATCTCACTAGCATGATTGCTGGGTACCATAAAAAATTTCCTTGGAACCTTTCCAGCGGGCTCTCGCAAGGTTTAGTTGGACTCGGGAACAGCACACATGCTGTGTGATCACTATCCACCCCCATGGCACAGAACTCCACTTAGAGTAATTATCAAACATGTGACAGGAGAGTGTATCACTGCTTACCTAATTAAGACACAAAATACATAAAACTGTGAACCTCGTGCTCCGCTAGAGAACTTTTTAAGAGCACGTGTGGGCGTGAAGCGCAAGCACGAGAGAGAGGAGTCGACCTATGAAGCTAAACTGAAGTGTACTCTGGCCCAGATCATTAAGGCCAGTATGTGTGAAGACCAGCGAAAAGCAGGGACAATCGTGCAGACATGGTGCAAGGTAACCATGCTTAGTGTGAGTACACCCTCAAGACAAACTACTCTATCTGCCAAGTACCTTGAAGGTCTGCACAGCTGTACCTGAAGGTCATATTTTATAGGCAAATGATCATCAAACTGAATATTGATTTGATTTTGATTTTATCTATTGGCACATCATCAGATGACATTTAGTGCCCAGGACCTTTGAACAGCATTACACAACGCAGGAGTCGGAGTGTCTGCTTGCGGTGGAAGCGACCCCCCCTGCCATGCAATAAATTGACTGTGGAAATGTTTTGCACAACCAAGATAACCTCGCCATTAGATACTTGCTGTGTTGGCCTTTTACTTTGATGTTTGTAAAAAAAAAAAAAAATGTTTCAGCTAGACGGGACAAAGGGATTTTTATTTCACCTTAGAATCAATTGATTTGCTCTATAAGCTTAAAAAGTCTGTGCAAAAGTCTTGAGCCACCCCGTCTTTATATTTTGCATCAAAGGGGCATTTTTTTTTTAAGCGGTCACTCGGTTTCAATCTAGTCCTTGTGAATGATCATTTTCTGAGGAATGTTTTTAAGGGATGTGTATGTTTGCATGTTGTACACGTGTGAAGGACAAAAGCAGAAGTGGCAGACCATCAGCAGATGAATAGTTTCTGAAAGCAGTGTCCTTAAGAAACTGTAAGTAAGCCATTTGTAAAATACAGTGGAGGCCTTGTCATGGTTTGGGAGCACATTTTAGCCAGCTGTGTTGGCGATTTTGTCCCAACCGATGGTGGTATGAACACAACAAAAGCACCATCAGATTTAAATCCACCATCAACTAGTCTGTAAAGTATCCGATTGGCAAAGACTTAAATTGTCATCATGACAATGATCCTGACGCACTGCCAGTGTAGTAAGAGCATACCTGGATAGAAAAACACACAATGGAACACTATCAGTCAAAAAATGGTCAGCAATGTGGATAAAATTAAAGCCTGCTGCTACAAATAGCTACAAGTACTTTTCAAGGCCAAGAGCCTGGTGTTCAACCACTATAGCATAGCGAAAAGGAAAAGCGATGTCACAAGGTCCCGGAGACGATAGGTAATTTAAAAGTGTTTAATTTGTGCAAAATCATATCAAAAGTAATGACGATGCCACGTATGTTTGTTTGCCCCAATAACTAAACGGTGGGGTGCCTGACCATGTTGCAATAATAATGACAAAGTGACTGATTAGCAATTACTTAGCACGCTAATCATTGTACAGTAGTTATCTGTGAATAGGACTTGATAGCAAACTGTGTATAAAATAGTACAGATAAAGAAACAATACTAGTACCATCAGTCTACACTGCAAAAAACACCAATAGATTCCCCCCAAAATAAATTAGATATCAATAAATCAAATGTAAAATTTCATAGAATGATTGAATGACGTTTTTTTAGTGTTTTTTTTTGTTTTTGTTGTTGCAAATATTGAACTGCCCAAGATAGTGAAAAATGACCCATACATTTAAGGGTTAATCTAAATCTTCACCTTTCGTTGTTATCTACAGCAGGGGTGGGCAACTCCAGGCCTCAAGGGCTGGTGTCCTGCAGGTTTTAGATCTCACCCTGGGTCAACACCTGAATCAAATGATTAGTTCATTAGCAGGCCTCTGGAGAACTTCAAGACATGCTGAGGAGGTAATTTAACCATTTAAATCAGCTGTGGTGGATTAAGAACACATCTAAAACCTGCAGGACACCGGCCCTTGAGGCCTGGAGTTGCCTTCCCCTCCCCTCTACAGTATCATTATCACTGATATGTTTATTTTGGACAGTCCAGGTGTTTAGTCTAGACTACTTTAACTCTACTGTATCATTCTCCATTATAAGTCATGTTGTTAACACTCATCACATGGCTGAATTTGATCTAACGCCTGCAAAATGAAACATTTGATCAAGCGAGGGTGTGAAAGCAACACAGTCCGTCTGAGGAACATATGTCAAAATCAGATGAAATGTAATTAGAGCTGCCGCATTACGTTTGGATCGCTGACACGCTCAGCCCCCCCCCATTGAATTATTCATAAATGTTATAATTCTCAACCATATGGACCCCATTCTTACCGCCAGTTTTGGCAATGTGGATTATGGCACTTTCCCATTGTGGCGGGGCTGAGATACTGCACTGATAAATTAAGTGGCTGTGTCATTTGCAGGAGTATAAATGGAAAGAACCCCAGAATAGAGAGGTCTTTCATCTTTTCTGGTAAGACTGTCCTGATTACATCTAAATGTAGAGCAACATTTAGAGGACTATCAATCAAGGGGAACCATGAAAAAAGGGGGTGGGGACTGAAGGAATTATGCTCCAAAATGGCTTCCCTCGCTTTAATTTCCTGTGACAGTGTGCATTAGCTCTCATCACCGCCTTACTGCCATTAGACTAGCAAATGATTATGGTTACTGCCTCCACCAGCAGTAGAGAGGGAGCTAATGTAGCGTTTTCATGGTGTTTTCAACTCACATCCCGCCCCCGTGATGCCGCCTTTGCATCTCTGACTCTTTTAAGTGTCTTTTTAGACTTTTTCCACTCTATCAGATTCTATTCATTTTCACTCTTCAGAGCCCCATCTGCCTCTCGGGCCCTCAGGGCGAGCCTTTAAAAAGCTGTATGTCTTTTTTGTGTTCTCCCCCTGCTAAGTACAGTAACTGGGGTCAGTCAAGCTTCAAACTAACTCAGTGTTTGAGGATCCTTGCACAAAGAAGGGGACCGCTTGTAAGTGTTTTGACGTGTTTGCTTCAGCTCTGAGAGACACAGAGAGAGACGGTGTGCGTGTGTGAATATGGCAGGTATCTCCAAAACTGCAGAAGCGAATTTCATCAAACATTGTTTCTCATCATTAATGAGGTTTTGTCCCAGCTTAGATCCCCCATCGAACACCTAATTAGGATCTGCAGCTGGTTAGTGCTGTCAATTACTTTCACATACTTTTACTGACATTCACGTAACACTGCTGGGTTGCAATCATTATGCATGTGTGAGCAAATCCACTGCAGATAAGATATATTTATCATTCAATTTACAGTGCATCTCCATTTATCACCAGTGTAACTAATGATCAGGACCGTAGATTGCAGTAGTATCCATGTCTATCACTAGTTGCTTCTCTTAATGTATGCTGTCTGTTAACCCTTTCATCTATCTTCTCCCATCCAAGCACACACACATTGTCCACATCACGGCATAACCTGGTGATGGTTTTGATAGGATAAAACAGAAAACCGTTGGTACTTGCAAAATCAAGCGAACATCAAGTGGGGACCTATTTTTGCTTGTTTAAATCATGGGATGATAAGGCCTCCCACCAACTGCTTCGTGGCCATCATGAAAAGTGACTGCAGGCTGCAGTGCCCTCTACAGAACGATGTCTCAGAAGGCAGTCTTACTTTATTAAGCTCAGGGGTCTACAGTACATGTACAATATTGTATTGATTTGGTTTGAGAAAGTACTTTCTCAAAGGAGTGCAACTTCAAGACATGCTAAACCATCTAAATTGCTCTGAACTAACTAATAATCAGTGATTTAAAGGCCAAGAATGCCCAGACAAAGATTTTCTGTCTGAAGATAGTTGAGTATAGAGATTTAACATTTGTATACAATTGTATTGAATATAAAGAGTACAGTCCAATATTACATGTTTCTCTGTGGTTTATAGATGAAAAAAAAAACACTTGTTATCGAAAAATCTGTGAAAAAATATCTCTGATTGTCAATTCTTAATAAATGAGCTCTACCTCCTAGGCCCTCTGCTCTCTAAGATAAAAAAAAATCAATTTCCTACAAAATTTATTCTGAACAGTGCCGTAATATGGCACAGAAGTCAAAGGCTGAATGTCATAACGTCTGTCATAGAGCATGTCCCAGTCATAATGACACTGTTCGCCTTGAACTGAAGACCGCAGGCCATGTCAAGCGTCAGTATAATGTCCTCATTACAATAACACAGGCAGTAGATCTGATCCATCAACAGACACAAAGCACCGACCAGACAGGTGCACTATGTACTAGCATAGCTTGAAATGCTTTATACTCCAAATACAGAGATTCTGAAATCTAGAAAAGTTAGTTAGTCAGTAAGTGACCAGATGCTCTCCAAGCACGTGCATTACCACATCAGCGTACATCTCAAACTACAGAAGAAGAAGATTAAAACTTTATTCGCTAAAGATTCATATTGAGAGTGATGCTGCGGGTACAATAGGTTTTGGAGAGCGTAGCTCCAGTTTGGTGGCTCCTGCTTTCACAAAGTCTTGCATTTGTGAAACGGCTCACCAAAGCACCCATCGAGTCCACCCACACAAAGATTAAAATGTGTTAGGCGTAGCATTATGTTTCTCAAAATTAAGATCACATTTCACCCGAATCCCCAAGCATCCCGCCTCAAAAACTACTTTGCAGTATGCCCTTGCTTTTCCAATAAAATCCTTGAACTAGGCGGCATAAAAACACTGCTGTAAACTCCGAGACTGTATATAAACCTCCCTCGTAGCAGCTAGTGACAAATGTACCACAGATATGTTATTGTACGGCAAGGAAAATACTTCGTTTTTTCAACTGCACTTTGATTCTCTGATACCAGAGCGTACTCATATCTGAATTACTTTCTTACATGCAATAAAATTGTTCCGATAACACAATCTAACAGCTTTTGCAGTAGATAGTGGCGACTTAATAAATGTAACCACTAAACTATTGGTAGAAACTACCACACTACTTAAATATTTCTTGCTTTGCTTACATTTTTTTTTTTATTAAGCGCTAAAATTGCCAACTGTTATGAGTGACAGAGTTACTGCTTTCCATCAGTTCAATCAGAAAGTCTACCAGATTTCTTAGAATGTCTTCTGGATGCTCTCACTATTTGCGTCCGTCAGTCTGATTTTGGGATGACCCACAATTTGGCAAAAAAAATTGTCAGGTGTTGTTTTGATGAAGTCACAAATCAGCCTCTTTCCACCTCATGTCTTCTTCAGGCATAGAGTATCAGTGTTATTTATAAAATCACTTTTTTTTTTTTAAATACATTTTTTCCCCAACATTACATTTGACATCATCTTGGAACACACATTTAAAGAGCACTCATGATGGATGACATAATACAACAAAGTGGAAAAATAGGAAAATTAAAGGAATTTAAGAAAACCTTTGTCATTAGTCAGTTTCACCCAGTAATAGTCTGCCTAATGACTTGGAAGCTGTAAGTAGCCACACTCATGCACCGGTGGTTATCTGCAAGTTAACAAAATTATACTTAAGTTGATAAGACAGAACTGTGTGTAGCTTTTGCAGACGAATAATGACAAAAATTACTGTTTTGGTCTGTAATAGTTGACACAAACTGAGCTGTTTTCTGTTTTACAATAAGTAGTAGTAGATGCTTGTGTAAACAATTCCTGTGGTAAAACTTGAAGTACTCTTCAACATTTTACCTGTCATATTAATCATCTCTTATTTAAAACAGAAGGAAGAAACAGAGGGAATTAAACAAAAGACTCGCTCGATTTGTAGATGGGTGACTTTCCCTTTACACCTCAAGAGAAAAATTTATAGTGAACCTAAGATCAGTTGTAGTGGTGCAGCATGGGAAAAAATAATAACTTAGGAACAAATATGATCATCTCTATTATGAGCTTTAGTAGATTTTGAGCTGTGCTTTCTGCTTCGAGGTTTGCTTTTCTTTTTGGATTTAAACAACTGAATTTGACAAGTTATACTCAGTTAGATATCACATGAGCTAGCACAGATGACAGCAGGTGAAACTAATCAGCATCACTGGCTTAAAGTTAAATAGATGTCTACACCCATTGTTATAGCCTAACATTGACCATGAACACCACAGATTGTCTATTTCATCTTTGTCGCGTGAGATACACACCAATGATGGATACACCAATAGGACTGTCATTGTTATTGTTCCCTCCAGTAATGTTAAAATTTGAACGTACAGAAGGTGCACAGTGATGTGAAATCATAACTCAGATATGTTAAACATGAAAAATGAGTCTCATTTGTGAATGTTAGGGATAAAAAAGTGTGTTTTTTTTTGTTCAAATGTAAAATTTATCAGAAAAATAAATGTTCAAGTAAAGTACAGATATCTGTAAATTGTACTCAAATGAAGTAATGAATGATTTGTACTTCATTACTTCTCATTTCTGGTGTATATTTTCTTTTTTTCTTTTCTTTTTTTTCTTGCTGAAATGACAGATTATTATCCAAGAGGTAATTTTGGGAAGTAAATGTAGTGAATGGCTATTTAGGAAAAATAGGTAATAATAGCATTAAATCAGGGTTTCATACAACACATTTAAAAGGAAGGATTTTAACTTTATATTCTCCATTAGTGTCTAGTTAAAGGTAATAGTCCATCAATCTTCTTCCACTTATCCAATTCAGGGTCCTGGGAGGCCCGAAGCCAATCCCAGCTTCCATAATGCTGTAATACTGTATGTAAATGTTTAACATTGATTAATGTTGTATGTTGTTGGCTTGTTTATTTAGATTAGTCAAAAAAAATACAGCAATGTTAAAATATGTAATACGGTAATGTAATATTCAGTCCAACAGTCTATTTCATTTTAGGTGCCTATCAGTGGTGTCATATCAATTTTACTCAGGCAAAGGTAGAGATAATATTATAACAATGTGTAATAAACTCATCAAGGTAGTTTTAGTATGATGAAGTGCTGCAGATGGGTTTATGTTTTTTTCCCACTGATGTCACTCATGGATCCAGCATGTTTGAATTCATCTACCGTGGACAGATGAGTACTCGGCTCATCTCATGCTCTGCACTTAAGAGTATTCTAGTTAACTTTACTTGATGCTAAACCTCAAAGAACATAATACCTCTGAACATGATTTTTGCCCGAGTCTGTAAACAACTCCCATTAAATCACAACTGATATGACTAATTTCCTAGTTTATCAAACAGATCAGATGCTCAGAGGAATCTAAAAAAGATGTATTTGGGTTCAATTTGGTTATAAGGTTTTTGCTATGATACGAGTCTTTACTAAAAATGTGAATGTAGAGGGCTTACTGGTGCATTTACAGGCTATGGGTGGGAAAGTCCAGTGAACTCAGGTCTATTTCAGTATTAAGTAGATGAGTCATGCATAGGTCTCACATTCCTACATTCTTTCAAAATACATCAAGATGTCTCTTATTTATTATAAATGTGGCAGTGGATTCCTGAGCTATTCAGGCATCCTCAGGCTGACAGGTAGGGGACATCATTATGACTGGCTTCAAAGGGAAAGGGGGAAAACAACATGGCCCAGCTTTGAAATACAAATCCACGGGCGGTCAAAGTGAAATGCCCCTAACACCAATGAACAGAGACATTTTAATCATCGCATCTCTATCTTGTATCTTGTGTCATGTATTGAAGACAACATTAGTAAAGATGGCCAACAGCTGCTACTCAGGGGTAAAAACTGGGAGTCTGTGCCCTCGAGCTTGTTGGTAGCACAGGAATAACAGACTGTGACAATAAGAGACATGAAGAGCAATGAATATGACTTCAAAGCAAGAGGCAGACTTTCTGTAATGTAACCCACAATGACAGAAAAGAAGCTACTACCTGAACAGGAAGGGAAACGTTGTCCTATGTGGTTCTTTATTTTCAGTACAGTCTGCCTCTGCTAAAAATAACATGACATTTAGAGCATATGTTTTAATGCTTATATTGGGAAGACTAGGAAATATCGACATGTTATATGTAAAGTTAAAAAATATATATATATATATTACAGAATCTACAGAATGTAAACAGTTAGCATGACAGTAAATGCAAACATTTCTTATGTATACAGTCTTTAACTGTTATTGTGATGTGGGATGCAGATTAACGTGATAAAAATTAAATTGCCATTTAAGGAACTCGATATTGGGCCAAAAAAGAAACAAAATGTAACACACACACACACACACACACATACACACACATACACACACACACACAGTGGGTAACAAAGAGATCCCAGGAAGGAAGAGGCTGTTCCAGAGAGGTTTTGCTTTTAGAATCAGTGTAAAGTTGACGGTTCAGTAACTGCAGTGTTGACATTTCTAATTCTTTCACTTTCTCATGGTTTGGGTTTTAACCCTGCAAAAGCTACCAGTCATTAAGGGCTGTTTGTGTCATGGTCCATGGGAGTGTCTGGGGTTTTTCCATCTGTGGCTTTTCCATCTGTGGCTGTTGGTCTCCCGTCCACCCCTTTGGGGTGGAACCTTCCTCGTCTTACCTGGGCCTTGTCTATGGACAATCAGCAGGAGGGCTTCTTAAACCCGGAGCAGTCTGCCATGCTACACCGGTTCATTGTGTGCCTTCTGGCGAGGTTATCGCTTCTAGAAGTAGGAACCACCTGGAGTGACCTTACCTTCCCCAGCTCTGGAAATCTCTGGCTGCTTTTCCTGCCTGCTTACCTGCCCTCTGGCTTGCCACTACTCCCTAGATTCTTTGGCTATTGAATTGCCTCTGGACGCCCCCACAGAGCTCCACTCCTCAGAGCCGCACCAGCAAACTCCCTTCTGTTAGTTGCTCCTTCCCTGTTAACAATAACTGCTTCTCCACCCCCCCCCTCCAGTATCAGTTCCCATCTTGCCTTAGTTATTCCTTCCTCAGATCCTCTCTCCTTGTGATTATTTTGGTTAAATAAAGTCTGTGAAAATAGTTTTCCAGTGAATCTGCGTTTAAGTCCACTTCTTTTTTTTTTTATGACAGTTTGGCTTCTAATAAGTATTTAGTGTAAAATCTGTGAAATCATGTTTGTCACTTGGGGGAACTTAAAACATGCCACTTATGCAATGTATGCCTACAGTATAGAGTATGTCAATATGAAATCCCAGACATGATTTCAACGGATATATTTATATTTTGACTTGAAAATTATTTTTAAAAAGTATTATATAAATATTTGTGATAATGAGAAGAGATGGAAAGATTGTAGTGAATTCAGAGAAAGTGTGAAATAATTTCAAGGAAGTACAGTTACATAGCATGGTTTAGTTAACAAATCTCACTTATTTTGAGTGAGAAAAAAATTGATTTACGCTAAAGAAAATATCCGTGATACAGCAAATGAACTTCTTTAAAATCTCTTAATTTTAATTTTTTAGTAGGCTTAGCTTATTCAAGATATATATTTCTGTGTGACACAGCATTCAAAATATTATATTCTTGTTTCTGAGCTAAACCCCAACTGTTCTCCAGTAACTTTGGCAATACATCTGAAAATGTCCTAATTACGGCTTCTCATCTGAAACTAGAACTGAAGGTTGAGATTTCATGGTTCTGTAAAGCCAAATTATGACATTTAATAAGAACTGATGGATTCCAACCCCCCCCCCCTCGTGATTATAATCTGTTGTTCTGACAATTGATTACAAAATAAATCATCAGTGGTGATACAGTATCTTGTACATTTCTGAGCAGTCTTGTTTCTGAGCATGCCAGTGTATTTATTAATATGATGTATTACTTTACAAATATTACCAGAACAGCAGCCGAGTGTATTGTTCCAGATTCTCCACTATAAATGTTGGGGAACTGATTTTGGAGTCCTCCATAAAATTGATTTTATTCTTTGAAAATATTAATTAAAAAAAATAAAAAAATAAAAAATTATGTCTTTAGCATTAAAGTTTGTAAAGTAATATCAGTTGAATGTTAGGTCATTTAAAATATATATTTAAATATTTAATTAAAAATATTTTTTTTTAATTTATGCTAGTATCATCGCGCTATCAGTACAAGATCCTGATTTAATCACGCTCACTGACCAGCAGCGGGCAGGGTATTTGACTTTGTGACTCTACCTGTCAACAGTTTATTTTCTGCTTAGGCTGAATGGCAGCTACTTTACCTTCTGCCACATGCTTGTCAGCAAGCAGAGACTTGCAATGTCAATATCTCTTAGTCCCAAGCAGATACACATCTAAAGGTCTGCACTGTGAGCTGGGGGTGGAGGTTAATCAATTTTATTTGACCTTAATTTATACAGAGTAAATAATGAAGTGGCCTGCCTGTATAAAACATTCAAAGAAAAATCGTTCAGCAGTCAGGAGGGCTGGGTTCAGGTCAGGCAGGGTGGGGATTTTCTTTGACTTCTAGTATTGTAAGTTAGACGCTTCCCAAAGTGGACAAGGATGTCCTCGGGTCTCTGACAACACTGCAGAGGGCAACACGAGATCATACATCGTCTTTCTTCACTGCACAGCCAAACAAAATCGCTCAAACTGGTTGAGAAGTAATCTAACACCACACTGTGGCAGCTGACTGTCCTGTTTCCTTTGATAACTGATCCCAGTTAGCAGTAAATGTAAAAATATATTCATGTTTTGCTAATGGAATACTTTTAAGCAGCAGGAGCCAGATGTTCATGCAGGATTAGCAGCAACTTGATGCAGCTGTGATACAGCTGCTAAATGAGCGAGGATAAAACGCAGTGTGAAAAGAGAGTTTGAGAATCTAGAGCCCTTTCCGCGGGATTGCAGGCCTCATCAATCTGCTGAAGTGTCACTTTTATATTTTATGCTCCTCACAACTTCATTCAGCGTTGATGGAATGAGCCGCAGTACTCGTTACATATAATGTAATATGTGAGCAACAGTTCACCTGTCCTCAGGGAAGTACATAATGTAATTTGCTGTTAGGTTCTGATTGATCCTTTCTCCGTGTCTGGGATAATTTATCATAAGTAATTAATGAGGTTAGTGCTGTATACTCAACGCTCTCCCTTCTTGTACATGAATCGAGCTGCTGTGTCATGCTGTAAGTATGTAATAAAGTTAAAAGGACAGACTCTAGAAATACCTGGAAGGAGAAAACTCATTTCAGTTTGTTGCCTGAATTTTTTTCATTAGTTGTTAATCTTGTTAGAGACTCTTCTTTAGTGTTGTAAATTCTTTGCTGTAAAATGTGTTTTATAGACACTATTTGTAATACCTGTGAAGTTGTAAAATGAAGTGACTAGATTGTAAAATGAAGCTTTGCCCTCTCAGTTCATGGACTTGTATTTGTCCTGAAAAAGTCTAATGCTCAGACTTTGTCCTGTGTGCATGAAATTTGATGTATTAGATTTTTTCTTAAAGGAGGAGCTTTAAGGGCCTTTGCAGGACTAGTTTGACTGAGACCACAAAACGTAGACTTAGACACCATGAAGACATACAACCAATATTTGTTGTTGAACTAAAACTGTTCCAAATTAGGTGTGATCAATATAATAATGTCATGTGATAAGATTAGATGCTGAGGTGTTGACTGACTGCTCTGTGATGCTGGTGGCTGGCATGATATGTATATTTTAAAAAAATGAAATGATAGCATGAGAAGGGAAGGAAGTGAGAGGAAGAGGTGTAACCCTCACAAAAAATAAAGTCACATATGGTGTTTGGGTATGTTTGACTTCTATGGCTCTGGTCCTCAGCTATAATTTAACATTTTATGAAATGGCCAGTGCTCTCTGTAGAATTGGATTTCCCTGTTATATGGACACAGAGGTTGAAGATATATATCTATAAGTCAACTTGTTTGTGATACATATATTGAACTGTGGTTTCCACGGATAAGGTAGCAGATTGAAGCCTTTTGATATCCTTTTGTTTTTTTGCAGGAAAAAAAAGCTCTTCCCAGTAGCTGTTTAAGATTCATGGCAGGATCATATTATTCACCGATGTCAGTGTGAAGGCAATTGCACTGCTGTTTTTTTTTTTTTTTGCAAGACCACTACCTTTAAAGCACAACTAGCAACAATGGTGTTTACTGCACTCACTGAACAATAATTGAAAACATTGCTTGGGCGGATACAGATACAGGTAATGGTACGGATCCTCTTGGTGTCCACATATTTAATCTACTGTATTTGTCTGAATTGTATCTCCAGTAACCATGGAAACAACCCTCAATCATATACCCAGGTAATGTGAACTAATACAGGTGGTTTTAGGACATCATTTATGTTGGAACTGCTGCACTGAGCATTTTATACTTACTATACACAATACGTTTTCTGCTTGTTATAAAGAAAATATATAAATAACAAAGATGAAGATGTAATAAAGGTAAAGTTTCTTCATCTAAAATCTCTGAAAACTGAAAGTGCCTGGCTCCAGTAAGGATTTCGGGAGAGCCATTCTTCATTCAGGACACCATTGGTCCTCCTCCAGAGTGTGTGGTGTAACTATGTGACGAGAGCAGATAGTGGATTTTGGAAAGTGGAGCAGAGCCAGCTTGAGGGAAAAATTAAGTAACTTTTTATATTTGAACAATTTATCACAGATGTAACAACTTCTGTGACTTGTCTAGCTTTATAATCCTGGATAAGTATAACTTCTAAAATAAGTTTTAAAACACATTTAAATGAATGTCTAACTTCAGCAAGACTCTGACACCCTTTGCTGGCCTTTAGCCACTTGCCAGCCTTATTGGAACGCCAGCCGGATGGCAGCACCAGATAAGCCCTCAATTTGTACTCCCCAAGCCACAAGCCTTGGCTTGTGTTACAAGCTTGAACTTAACTTCAGAATTTACTTGGAAGAGACCGAGGACAGCCAAGCTGCACAAAGACATCTGTAATGTAGATGAAAGAGCTCAAACGTCCAGATTCCTGATGGGGTTGCTAGAGTGATGTAGAGCGCCAAAGAGGTCACAGCCTGGAGACAACAATAGTGCCTGTCCATGCTTTGAATCCATCTCCTTTCACTCTGTCTTCCTGAGCAACATTTTCTCAACATGTCTCATCAGCGATGTGGCACCAGGATGTCAGAGTGATAAAAAGGTCTGGTTATAAGCCAGAAAAAGCTGGCTGTCTCTGTCACTCGTAAGCAGATCACTCCCTTTAGCCGCTGAGGCTTGTGCTTCCTAGACAACAGGCAGTGTTTTTCCATCTAGCTAGAAAATAGGGATTTGTTCAGGAAGATATATGGTAATAATTTGTATTTGCCTTTAACTTTGTCAGTGTTGCCCACGTCTGGACATGAAGCTGTATGTTGGATTGTGCAATTGTTGTATATTAATTGCAGTTGTAATTATTAAATGCTGGCATAAAGCCAGCCCATCTCTGTAATGCTGTTAATACCATGTTGTGGTGCGTGGTTGGATCAAAAACTAAATTTTTGACTGCTTTCATAAAAGGAGAAGGAACAGTTAGTCAATGAAAACATGTCTGCGTCTCGCCCTAAGACAGCTGGGACAGCCCTGAAAAGGGGTAAGCAGATGGATGGATGGATGTTCCTTATTGTG
>VURO01018531.1:20870-31094 GCA_015108175.1 Pelvicachromis taeniatus | reverse complement strand
CTGATGTGGGAATGTTTGCAGATTCACAAATTATAAAATAAATAAACGAAAACACTATTACGAACAACATTACCGCCCTGGGTTAACCCTGTTTTCTTCATTCTTATATTTGTTAAAAATGTGTTTTTGATATTTCATTTTAAACTGGTTTATGTTGTTACTTTCTTTAATTTCTTCTGTTAGACTGTTCCATAATTGAACTCCTGCTATAGAGATAGACATACTTTTTAAAGTTCTTCTAACACTTTGTATTTTTAAATTCCATTTCCCACTTAAGTTATACCCACCTTCTCTTTCTATAAACAATTTACAGATTTCTTTTGGAAGCATTTTATTTCTTGCTTTATATATTATTTGCGCTGTTTTAAATTCCACCAAGTCTTGGAATTTAATAGCTTGCATTTTGAAAAATAGTCCATTTGTATGATCCCTGTACCCTGCATTATTTATTAATCTGATGGCCCTTTTCTGTATTTAGTTTACTCTATGTACAACATATACAATTAATAAATATTAGTGGGTACACTAGCATATGTAGTTCCCATGTATGTGTATACTGTTCCTCACATTAAGTTGAGGAAATGGAGATTTTTTACCAAACGTAGATCAATTAACTAATAATTTGTTTGACTTTGGATGTGCGTCTAAGATGTCTAGGCTCCAACCCAAAACGGCCAAAACCTTTCACTACCTTGTTAATCCCGTCTCTCTCTCTTCCCCACCTTAGGCCAGTGTAGAGTTATGTTCCCTTTGGGAGCCGAGTCTCTTGAAGAATTTCAGACCAGCTGAGATCTGGAACATTTCTTTTGGTAACCTAAGGAGATGTACAAGTGTGCGTTACATAGCCACGGGTCAATCCATTTTCAACTTGAGCTCAAGCTTGAGCTCAGTTTTATGTAATCAGGATTTGTACAGTCTGAGAATCTTTCTGAAGACAGCTCGATGTCACAGGAATGTCGTCTTCTGTGTCACAAGTGTAGCCCTCTCTCTAACGACTGATCCTCAGCCCACCGTTAGCCATGTTGAACAAAACTTGAGTTTTGTTGAATTTTTTGGATTTATCTTTTTCTGCCCTGCAAGCAGCTACATGACACTTCTAAAACAATTCTCCAAATTGGCTGTATTTGAAATGTTAAGCAAAGTAAAACTGTGGCCAGGCTTGTTTTACCCTGGCATACAGTTTTTAACACTGTAAAAAAAAATGTAGTGAGGTTTGTCACAACTCATGTTATGCCTTGAAGCATTCACTTTGTGAAGTGACAGGGAGTGTGTGTCATATATCAGTGTCAAGTTTACGGTGCTCACCCAAAGAGAGATTTCTTTACATTGCAATTTGCACGGGTTGTCATTCATTCTGGTGTATTTGGTGAAATGTGACTTGAATTCAGACTGTAGTCATGGGAGAATGTGTGAATAGATGTTTGGGAAGATGTTTTACTGCGTGTACAAGAAGTTGAGGGTTTAAACACTGTGAATTTAAACAAACACTTTCCATATCGCCATCTGAGCTTTGCTGTTTGCACATTCACACCGCAGTTCTGAACTTTTCCAGATATCACCCAGCAGCGTGCACGTGACAGCGCAGCACAACCTGCCAGCTTGTTAGTACAAAGTCTGTGCGATGTCGGATGATTCCTGTGTGCAGTTAAAAGTTCAGTGTATTAACTGCACGCGAGTGGACAATATATGTGCTGCCTTCTGCCTGAGAAAGGGCAACTGTGACAAAATAAGATTCTTTAGTTGAAGACTCGCCCGAATCTTCTGTCACAAGTTAATGCAAACTGCAGGCTGAAGGAAAGCCTGAACTCTTTGCCCTTGTGGTGAGGGCACCTGGTGGCGTTGTTATTGTATTTTGCTGGCATGGTTTGGGTCTTGTTGTCACAGTAAATCAATACAGAGCTTTTCTGAGTGATCGCCTTTATCCTAAGATGAAAAATTCCTATGCTGATGGGATTACAGTCACCCATCCATAGGGCATAAGGGGTCACTGAATGCTTTCCTTACACCCTATTTTAACACCTTTGGTGGATTTCGTTGTCTTAATTTCTTAGAGAGCATTCGCTACCACTGTTATTAAAACACCAAATGAGGGAAATAGCCTCTAAAGAGAATTAGTGTGGCTTTCAAAGCTCACTTTTTTTTTTTGTTCTCCCCCAATAAACAATTTGTTGTCTGTCATGCGTATTCTCTCTCTCAAATGTATCCCGATAACATGGTGGATGTTCATATTAAAAATGGACAGTGTCAAATTATGATGCCCGCACCTATAATATGGTCATCTCAATTATGTTAGGTGACCATGTTATAGCCCCAATGACCTTCTGTTTACAAGGGGCAGCCGCTTGAAAGAAAGGGGAGGGGCAAGGCAACTGAAACGGCTTGTTTCAGACAGATGATGAACTGCAGGAACTGCCTCAAGGCCCAGTAGAAGATTATTAAGGGTTACTTTCAATTATGAATAATGTAAAGCTACTTTAAACAGCCAATATTATAATTTTATTATAAATGGAAGAATATTAAAAAAAATACAACATCAAGAAGAATTTATTCCACATACCAACAATTTGACTTCACTGATTGGTTGTTTTATAAACACAATGTTTGATGGTAGACTGGATGGCCTGGTGGCTCAGTGCATATATATATATATATATATATATATATATATATAAATTATACATAAAAGGCAACCATTGACTTATTACTTATCAAAGGATTTGCACTCCAGCAACTTAAAGGTAAATTTGCTGTGCCTTTAAAACTCATAACCTCTTACGTCCCGACTTTGACCATTACCTCTTCCAGTGTTGTCGCCGACTTTTCTTGGAAGACTTGAAGGCAGTTTCATCATCAGTCACATTGAGTTTTGTTGCTCAGCCATGACATGTTTTTAACTCCACTGACTCAAAGCTTCAAACACTCCCTCTGTAAGAGCACAGGTCTTTGGCAGTATCAGTATGATCTCACTCTTTCGCTCTCTCACCCTGACACATATAGACATACAGTATCTCTCTGTCCCTCTCTCACTGTCTCTTCTTCTATCGCATTCCTCTTTACCTCTATCTCCCCCCCCCCCCCCCCCCCCCCCACCCCCCTGCAATCCTAAGGGGGAGTCTTTGAAATGTAATCTGTGACCCTCTTTTATCTGCTAGGTGGGACGAGTGTACCCCCAGGCTGTCTACTTCCCCATCCGCACCCTTTACCTGACTCTCAAGATCGAGCAAAGGGAACGCTACAAAAGTGGTAAGTAAACATAAGAGCGTGTAGTGTGTTGCCTGATTTAGCACACTTCTTTTTTTTGTTTGTTTGGATGGTTGGATTTTTTTTAACATGTGAAGTTTGAAAGTGTTTATAGGCACAGAAAATATGTTTGGAATATGCTTAGTGGTGTAACTTCACTTGCACATTTATCTGTTATTCATTTGTCAGGGCACCGTTGAATTGGCCTCATCTTGTGCTTTTCCCACTTATTTGCTTTTCTGTATTCTTTGAATCCATCATTTCTCAACTGCTTTCTACTCTTTTCTCCCAGATTCATCTGGACAGCAGCAGCCCAGTTCAGTTGGTTCCCAGCCTCACTCAGGGGCTTCAGACCCAGGGCCAATCAGGGCCACTGCACCTATGTGGCGCTGCAGCCGTATAATGCACATGCAGCGGGAGCTACACCCCACACTGCTTTCCTCCCTGGAGGGCATTGTAGACCAGATGGTGTGGTTCAGAGAGAACTGGCATGAAGAGGTGAGGGAAAAGGAATAAAAGATGCACAACAGATTTTGCTGCAGCATGTTTTTTTGTTTTTTTAAACAGGATCAGAAGGTGAGAAAATATTACTGCTGCTTTTGAGAATTGTCATGTATGACAGCAAGTTGATTTGAGCATCTTCTGTATATGAGGGTCATGTGAAACTTTAAAGTTAAGCGTGTCTGCATCACATCATGAGGTAGGTCTGTCCAAAGTGAACTTGATGCACTTTTAAATAGTTTTAGCCTTGCTAAGCAGCTACCACACATGGCAGCTATGCTGTGCTGTAGGGGAAGTCTGGCAGACGGTGATGCAGTAAGAAGGGAGAAGACAAGTGATGGATGGGTGCTGTGAGCGTGTAGGATGGGGCGAGGGATTTAGGGTTGGAAGTTTGATGCTATGTGTGTGTATCTGCGTGATTACCTGTGATGATCTGGGACACTGGGCACCAGCTGCAGGCTCTATGCATCATTCCACTGGGCAAGCAGGGGAAACATAGTCATTGCCTTCCTTCTTTCCCTCAATTTGGTCACATAGCTACATCTTTCTTTTTTCTTTTTTTCCCTGAAATGAGTCTCTGTAACTTGACTTGGGGGTATTGAGAAAATGCGTCTGTAAGAAGGACAGGATATCTCTAATAATTCCCATATCATTTCAGCATTTTTTAATTCTCTCTTCTTTTTTCCTCTCTCTCTCTCTCTCTCTCTCTCTCTCTCTCTCTCTCTCTCTCTCTCTACAGGTTTTAAGGCAGCTTCAGCAGGGCCTGGCGAAATGTTACTCAGTGGCCTTTGAAAAGAGCGGTGCGGTGTCTGATGCCAAGATCACACCCCACACACTCAACTTTGTCAAGAAGCTAGTTAGCACCTTTGGCGTCGGCTTGGAGAACGTGTCCAATGTTTCCAACATGTTCTCCAGCGCTGCCTCTGAGTCACTGGCCCGCCGGGCTCAGGCCACAGCCCAGGATCCTGTTTTCCAAAAGATGAAGGGACAGTTCACAACAGGTTGGTTGGCTTTTATAAATACTGTCAAATAGAGCTGTGCAGAAAGGCAAAGCATTGAAGAAGTTTTTGTTTGAGGTTGTTTCTCCATGTTTACATTCAGTTTCAGTTTTCAAGCTTCATCAGAGCTTGGGGCTGGGGGTGGGGGCTGTTTTGTCACACCGGTATGACAAGGTGTGACAAGTGGCCATGTAGTGAAACCAACAACACTGAGCTCTTCTCACTAAAGACCCTCACAAGACGCTAGCCACCTTTCAGCAAACAAAAGCAGCACTTGTGCGACTGTACGTCTATACTCATTTAAATGATGTCAGGTGTACGGCTGGCCTTTGTAACAGTATATTGAACCGGTCACATTATATCTGCACAGACACTCATGCAGCTCATATCTGTGCTAGAGCAGGCTGCCGGTGTCGCTTGGAGCAGCTGGAGCACTGGCTCTCTACAATGTAATTAAAGTTTCCAACTAGATGATTGGATTTTAGGGAGGGATTGGGGCTGGTGACTGGTCAGAAAGAGGTGTTTGCATTTGTGTCTGTCTGCGCCTTTATTACACAGCGTGTACACACGCCCACGCCGGTTTTGATTATACACAAGGCAGCAGTATTTCTATTCTAAGCTTGCGCAGCATTGCGGTGATGATATCAACAGCCAGTCAAAGTTTTATAATGTAAAGCAGAAGACTTGTTTTCCTCCTGCTCTTTTGGAAGCTGCAAAACATTTCAAGTCCTCTCTAGTTTCAATCGAGGTTTTTCAAAAGTCTGTATAAACCCTCTATCAACTTAGTGAAGTACCGTGTAATGAAACAACTTTATTTCTTGGGATGTTTGTGTGAGGGTGAAGCCTATTTTCAGTTCAGGTTTTACAGACCACAAAAAGTTGAGTAAAATATATATTTTTTAATAAAATTGTATTGGTTAAACGAGGCATTTTATTGAAATGTAAATGTTTTGTAAGTAGTCAAGTACTGTATTGTTGTTGTCAGGAAATCGAGAATTGTTTACTTGGTGTCTGCTGTGCCAAAACTGAATCTAGCTCATACAGTATTGGCTCAAGTTGCTGAATGAAAAAGTCTGCTTTCTCTTCTGCTGCTGTGGCTTGAAGATGAAACATTTTTCCTGATATAATCGTTGGCGTTTTTGTTCCTATTATAGAAAACTTACAGATGAATAGATTTGGTGGTGAATTACTGAAATAGCTACCGTTTGTGTGGATTCATTAAAGTCTTAAGATGCATCAGCAATGAAAAGGATTTGCTGAATTTGTCCAGTTCAGCTTTTTATCTTCGTTTTGTTTTTATCGTCTTCTTTTTTTTTTCTTCTTTTTTTTTTACAACTGTATTTTTTTCTTTTTACTTGAAGGCAGACCTTCAGTGTCAAACACATTAATGTCAAATACAACGCTATAATTGGGATGGCCCGTTGACAGTTGAATTTTCTATTTTTTTTTAATATCTCGAAACCTGAAAATTCTTCCTAATTTCCTAATGCTTCCTCTGAAGTCCTTAGACATGGACACTAATGACTTGAATGAGACTCTGCAACAAGAGGAAGTCTCTGATCTGTTCCCAGTTTTGGATTAACACACACTTAAAAAGGAGAATTCCCGTCATACAATGTGTATACTTGTAAGGCAGTAAATGAAACCTGTGGTCAGTTTTTGGCCTTCATGTTCAGATTCATGAGAAAGCTGTGGAATGCAACAAGACAGGTGCAGTTTTAGTTTAGCCAAGACCCCCTCTGAGATGTTACCTCAAAACAATCATTCTCCTGTTTTTTTGGAAGCCACGTGTCTGTTTTCCCGGGTTACATAAGGGAGTTGAACCACAGTTCACTGGACCCATTTTAAACATGGACCATCTGCAAGTCCCCTCCAGGTTTCACTGTTCACATAACCCTTTGTGTTTTTTTCTGCTTTCTTTCTGAATTGCATCCACACTAAACTCGCGCCACCTTTTATTTGTTGCATTTCTAAACAACTCCTGCCTGCTCTTTAGTCTCATCTGCTTTTCCCGTTTAACTAGTATTGTACTGAGTACTGCCAG
This sequence comes from Pelvicachromis taeniatus, assembly GCA_015108175.1. Taxonomy (NCBI): domain Eukaryota; kingdom Metazoa; phylum Chordata; class Actinopteri; order Cichliformes; family Cichlidae; genus Pelvicachromis; species Pelvicachromis taeniatus. The sequence continues at coordinate 24,311 of VURO01018531.1, read as the reverse complement.
GCTAGTGTAGTTAATGTGTTTGGCCCTGAGATGGAGGACAAGGAGAGCGAGTGAATGAAAAGCAGCTGGGGAAAAATGTCTCCATACTAAAAGAGAATAAGAAGTAGTAATGCAGGTTAAGCAGACCTGATGAACATAGAAAATGACCGAGATTAATACACATGATGGAAGAAGAGAGAGGAGGATGTTGATGTGAAGTCTGAGAGAAACCACAAAGACAGGTGTGGTGGCTTTGGTGGGTAAAAGCTCAGGAGCTGCGTACAGACTGATCGAATGAACAACACAAACAAGACGGAGCGAGACTCCGAACGAGCACTTTGATGATGAATCTTACCAGATGTTACGGCGCCAGCTGTGCTCACGCAGCTCGGCGTCACCGGGGCTTCTGCCTCGCAGGGTGCCTGCCGACCGTCACTAGGCAGATGTCCCCACGGCTACGCGGGAGCAGGGCCGACAGAGACCGAAACCACACAAGCCCTCCAGAGTGGAACAAACAGGGTTTACGGAACTGCAGAGCAGCCAAGCTCCCATCCCCTGCACCGCGTTAGTGGCTCACTCGCTTTCACAGGGTTTGTGGGCCGGAAAATATGGGTTTATGTGCGCACATATAACATTTGGCAGCAGGGAGGCATTCAAATCCAATTACGAAGAATGCTATTTGCATGAGTTACTGTTTTAGCTGTGGATCTCTTCCAAAGACCTTTGTTAGAAAAGGTTTTTTTTTTAATATATTTAAAACAAAAACAGACACATTTCCTGGATTTTTCATTTTTTGCCTCTTGGATAGACTTTTGTCTTGCTGAGTTAAATCTAAGTGTTATAATTAAATGAAACAGTTTGACTTAGCACCTGTGTAACTTTATATAGTCTTTAGTCAGAAGTCCTAAATGTAAACATGCTGCATGTTGTTGACCTCTGAAACCTTTAAAACTTTAGCTCACCAGTCTGCCATAAGAAAGCAGAGTTTACTCGGTACAGAAAAGTCAACCAGGCACAGGCCAGGACAGTACATGAAGGAATGATGGTTCTGTATAGAAATGTGGCCCACCTCCAGCTCCACAATCTATAACCTGGTTTCAGCAGTGTAGACCATCTGGCACGGCCAGGTAAGGCAGAATAGCAGCACTGATTTCTACACACAGGTCAGAGAACAGCCTGGCTACTTTCCACACTGCACTCTTTTTCTCAGCATCCTATTCCCCACCAAGCAGGGGTCAAATATAAGTTCAGGGGGACTGAAAATAATTCTCTTATCCACTCACTCTCAGTATTGCACCCGGTACAGAGCACTCCTGAAGTTTTTTCTCAGCAACAGACTCTACTTACATGGTGGGCACACATCTAAGGAGCAGGATTTAAATGCACGAAAAGGAAGGAATATGTCCATTCTCTTAATATTCAAGTAATCACAGTTTGTACAACTTGTATCTTGTTTGCCTTTTAATGACACTAAATGTTCTCGAATGAAGTCAAAATGAGTAATGCATCTATTTCAGTTACTGTGAGTGGCCCAAGTTTGTATAGTCTGTTTGCACATTGAGTCCTAAACATAATGCAGATGACTACCACATTGAAGCAGTTACATTTGATAATAAAAGGTGAAATGTTAATCTCTGAGTTTTTCAGGAAAAGTTTTATGTTGCTCGTGTATGATAAGATGTTAAACGCTGCACTTTTTTTTCTTTCTTTTTTTTTAATGAATTGTGACAGTTCTCCAGTTTTAAATAGGGGGACCGTTTTATATTTGATGAAGATGGGATGATATTACTGTATTGCATCATGGCTTTGAAACAGTGGCGCATGCATCGCCTTTTCTATTTGTAAGCATTATACACTTTTATGGTGCTGAATTGTTGTCTGGCTGCAATTTTCACAGGACTGTTTCAATTTTACCTCTGCTATCAAGGCAGGTGAATTGCAGGCGGACGGAAAGCGAAATAGGGCCACTCCGAAAAGAACATTGGCTGTTTTAAAGGGCTTATTTAAAGTATTAGGAGGTCTCACTCTGGGAGAGATTGAACGGGTTTGAAATGGCAAGGCCTTGCAGTTTCATGGATTCATTATAACAGGCGGCACAACAGGGTGTACTGAAATAGGAGAGGTAGTCGAGTGCACATCTGTGTTTGTGTGTGTGTGTGTTTAGGTGTGTGTGTTCGTGTTTCAGAATTGTCCTAGGGGCTTTACTCTAAAATGGAAAACCTGCTTGGCTCACTTCCCCTCCTTCCGTTGTTATTGCTGCAGCTCATCTCAATATGTTATGTGCAATATGAGTTGTGACTTGAAACAGGAATTTAATACTTTAGGACTCTCATTTTTATAGCACTAATTTAATCAGCTCCTGGCCTCCGACAGGGAGTTTTAAGTCAATAGAGCAAACAGTTCTCCTTGTGCTGCCATGAATAACCTATCTGTGACGTTCCCTTAAGCAAGGCACTGCTGGAGTGGAGTGGGCAACAGTGCAACACAATATTTAAAAAGGCCGTTTCCCAGATGTAAATTTGTGTTACCGCTGCCATGCCGTAGGCCATAAGAGTAAAAACAAGGCGTTTTTAGTTACTGGATTAGAACAACTCCCAGATCTTACTGCAATTAATCTTAATATGTGGTTTCTAAGAGACCTTGCAACCTTCAAACTGAAATGTCATTTGATCTATAAGCTTTGAAATATATTTTCTTTTTTTTAATTCTTAGTTATGTTTTATTTTGTTTTGAGTGGGAATGTACTCGGATCGCAGATTGGTCTCTAGATTCTAGCTTTAGCAAAGTTAGCATAGCATGGCGGTTAAAGGTCACACACACGGAAACTGCTCAGTTTTACAGTCTTGTCCTGCTGGTGATGTAAAGCAGGTCCACTGGAACATTTAGGGGATTAATATCTTGCTGAAGGGCAATTTGAGGGTAGTTCATTTAGGAGGGACAGCTGTAACGTACTCCTTTTTCCCCATGCAGACATGCAGATTTTATCTGACCACTTCAGAGGTTGTTTCAAAGGTAACTGTTTTCCACCCTAACAGACTTTGACTTCAGCGTGCCAGGCTCCATGAAGCTTCACAATCTCATCTCCAAGCTGAAGAAGTGGATCAAGATTTTGGAGGCAAAGACCAAACAGCTGCCCAAGTTCTTCCTCATTGAGGAGAAGTGTCGCTTCCTCAGCAATTTCTCTGCACAGACAGCTGAAGTTGAGATTCCGGGCGAATTCCTAATGCCCAAACCCACACACTACTACATCAAGATTGCAAGGTACATCATTATTCTACACGAGTCCAGCCGGGCTAATAAGCACATGTGGAGTTTGCTGTAGTCATGGTTGGTACTTAGTAAATTATTTAAGTGACTAACGATTGTTAGATTGACCTGCTTTCACTGAAACCCCCCCCCCCCCCCCCCTTTTTTTTTTTTTTTTTGACCTCCCCCCCCTTTTTTTTAATTTTTTTTTCCTTC
>VURO01018531.1:0-20850 GCA_015108175.1 Pelvicachromis taeniatus | reverse complement strand
CCTTTCACCCAAACCCCCCCCCCCCCCCCTTTAAGTTTTAAGTTTCTGAACTTAAAGCCTTTCATTTTAAATTCTTGCTTCCACATGTACCCCAGTGCCATTCTTGTATCACAGTTGTTCCTACCCTTCCTCTCCACCACACTGTTTAATACGTTGATTCTGTTCCTCTGAAACTCTCTCCAGATTCATGCCTAGAGTGGAAATTGTTCAGAAACACAATACCGCGGCGCGCCGTCTCTACATTCGCGGCCACAATGGAAAGATCTACCCCTACCTGGTGATGAACGACGCCTGCTTGACTGAGTCACGTCGAGAGGAAAGAGTCCTGCAGCTTCTTCGGCTCCTAAACCCTTGTCTTGAGAAGAGGAAGGAGACCACCAAGAGGCACCTCTTCTTTACTGGTATGCCTAAAATGGGACATGTGTGCATTTTAGAAATATAAAGAGATTTGGGATGATTTTGTTTAGAGATTTGTTGATTGTGAAATTGTGGCTTAATACTGATGTTTAAAATAATATTTTGGCTGGTAACTAATCCCAATAATTTGTTCCTGTTAGTTGTTATTTATTTCCTCCTTAGTATTTCAGGAAAACAAAGGGGAAATCTGTACTCAACATTAAACAGCCCATACCAACCCAGTTCCTTCTAACATGAATGGCTGGTATTGGTGTTTGATTTGAGGTGTCACTGTATGTAAATGTTTGGACTGCTTCTACAGTGTGACCGGTGCACAGCCTTTTACCTTCTTTGACCCTGCTTGGTGTTGACTGAAGCCAGGCCTTCAGTGTTGTTTTTCCCAAACTCCAGAGTATTTTAGTGGCAGGTTTAAGGTGGTGGTTTACAATGGTAAATCAGAGTTTATTTAGCAAGTGGAAACAAATATTTACAGTTTCTGTGTCATTCATGCGGCTGTTTTCCCATCACTGCCTCCCACTTATTTTTCTCTGTTGTGCTTCCTTCCTCTGCTCTCCTTTGCCTGTTTTTTTCCCTTCTCCCTTCTTCCATCTCTTCAGTGCCCCGAGTGGTGGCAGTGTCGCCTCAGATGCGGCTGGTTGAGGACAATCCTTCATCTCTGTCACTGGTAGAAATCTACAAGCAGCGCTGTGCCAAGAAGGGCATCGAACATGACAACCCAATCTCCCGGTACTACGATCGCCTGGCCACTGTGCAGGCTAGAGGGACACAAGCTAGCCACCAGGTAACTGTGTTCTGGTACTGTTCTGCATTAACATGCATCCAGGCTGTCTGATTTGAAATTTTGCATCACACTTGAGCTAAACTTAACTTTTAATCATCTGAGGGGAAAATTGTTTTCAGCTCTGTGGGTATTTTTAAATAATTGATATTAAATGATTAATGTAGCATAAGAAATGCACTAATTTCTCAGCCTGAAAAGAAACCCTCAAACCCCAAGTTAATTTGAAAATCTGCAATTGTGGAGATTTCAGTTTTCCCCTGGATGGGGAGGATTTTCTCTAAAAAGTGATGAAATAAAGTGAAAAGAACAAATTGATTTTTGCAAGCCGTTATGTAATCTAATTGTAAAAATATTTGATTGTTAGCTCTTGATTCAGCCTGACTCTCTCCCACACCTGCTGAGCTTTATGTACTTTTAGCTGACACCTTTTGCCGGCAGCTAAAAGGCAGGCAGATCTATAGGCGAGCACACCTATAACGTTCAAGATAAAGGTGGGTTAGGCTGCATGCTGACCCTTGTGTTATCTAGGGAGAACTGAATTCATGTCTGATGCACTGAGAGAGCATGGATCCCTCACTACACGCTTAGCTGAGGCTAAAGTAATCAATAGGGCTATCTTCAAGGAAAACATTTTTAATCAACCTGTTCTAAGGGTTCAAATGGGGAACTGAAGAGGGCAGCTAATACTACGCAAAGGTCTCACTATGCAGCCAGTTGTTTCTGTGGGTAATTTAAGGCATACAGCATTCATGAAATGCCATATCACGTAATGCTAGCCTATGGTCTTCATGTCAAAACCACTGTGGGTTTATGAAATAGCTGCCAAATACACCTTAATAAAACTTTACACTTTTAAGCCAGGATCTGAAGAAATGATAAAGTAATCGCGACAGGCCCACTATGATTAGTGATCCTAATTGAGCTGTGCTCAAGTTGAACTACTCACTGGACATTCCCTATCAGCCAAGGGATGAAGTGAGGACAGGTTAGCCGGGCGAGCTAGCCTGCGTTTGGGTTGTTAGTCGCAGCCATGGTTAGCAAAGTGTTGCTTCTTCACTTTGCAAAATCTTTTCTCCAGCATTGCTACTTAAAACTAGGAAGCCCACCAAAACCTCTGGTGCGATACATAATGATGGCAAAAGACAATTGATGTGTCAAATAAAGAGGAACCTGCCCAACTAACCTCCGATCCCTGTTCATGGTATACTTCCAGGTCCTGAGGGACATTCTCAAAGAGGTGCAGGGCAACATGGTTCCCCGCAGCATGCTGAAGGAGTGGGCTCTCCACACGTTCCCCAATGCCACTGATTACTGGACGTTCCGAAAGATGTTCACCATCCAGCTGGCCCTCATTGGTCTGGCAGAGTTCATGCTCCACCTCAACAGACTCAACCCTGAGATGCTGCAGATAGCACAGGTGGGAAATGTATACAAACACACACAAACAGCTCCTGTGAAGGAGAAAGAGGAATCAGTTTGACAGGGGCTGATTCAATAGATATACACACTCTTAGATGCATTAATAGATCTCCATTACCCTCTCCATATCAGGCTGTATGAATTACCATTCTCCCCCATGACATTCACGCTAGGCCTATCAGTCAGCCAGCCACTGTCAATGCAAAGGATGTTTTGACAGAGCGTTATATTCAGTCCCACTGCTCAGCTATCAAAGACGTTTCAATTTGAAGAGGCTGTGTTTGTGTGCGCTTCCACACATCTGTCTGCTGCTCAGGGTCTGCAGGCAGCTTTCTCAAAGTCATTATTAAAGATGATTGTGTCAGTCGGCCACCCCTCCCCTCTGATCCTAATCGGCCTTTGCTGACAGGCGTTCCTCCGGGCAGCTAAGCACTAGTATTAAGCCCCCTTTCTGCCTGTTCCACTCCACAGATCCCATTAGACACAGGAGGATTTTGGTGCGAAGAGTGTATGCACATACAAACACACACACAGAGACAGAGTGTGTATGCAAGGACGGGACTTCATAACCTGCAGCGTTGTGCCTCATCTCGACTAAATAGAGACCATATTTTACTTAAGGTTGACTCATATAGAGCTCAATTAGGAATCAGCACCAAGCATATTGCTTGCTACACAATGTTTATAGGTCCTTAATTCAGTTATAAGCCCAAATTTAACTACACATCAACAACAAGTACAAAGACCACAGGCAGTGTGGCATCTTCACTGACACTGAATATAAATTGGAGGGTGTGGTGCTTAATAAATTTGCTATTTGTCAGTCAGATCACTTGTCTCATCGCCCTAGAACAGCTCCACCAGTCACAATGACACATGACATCAACAGCTCAATAAATGAACAGGGGCTTCTCAAGGAAATTATATTATTTTCTGGATGGTGCAGAGCAGCACAATGCGAAGGCAGAGGGTGTGTGCGGTCATTGAGCTCATACAGTGACGATAGAAACGAACGTCGATGGCAGCGTTTTTATCCAACATCTTCATTTAAACAGCAGAACACCAAACAATGGGCCAGTCTTAATGACATCTAAGGCATTTTTTTCATCATAGTGTGCACACAAATGTTGTATCAACATATCAACAATAACCTTCCTGCCTTTTTTAGCATTCATCTTCATTTTGCACCAGAATATCACAAATCATCCAGTATGATACATTTATTCTTACACCATCGTCAAAACATGGCCAAAGCATCCCATCATGTCTTGAGAATAAGTTTAATTTCCTTACAGTGTTATGTGTTTTTACTCGTTGGGGAATTTTGAGATTTCTCACCGTCACGCTCGCAACCCTGAGTCACTTCACGGGGCACACTAATGTTGCATCATTGCATTCACACCAGCCTCTAAATGAAGCCATCGCTGACCACTAGTCTGGTGCTTTAGCATTCTGAGTGCTGCCTTCACAGCCAACAGTCTGCAGGCTTATCTGAGCCTCCTGGGAGTTGCCGGTGTCTCAGCCCACTGCCTCTAGGCCCTCTGCTGGGGCTTGGAGGAGCAAATGAAATGTAGGTGAGAGGGAGGGAGGGGTTTTTAGGAGAAAGAGGGAGGGAGGGAAAGTGAGACAGAGGAGGAGGAGAGCGAGCACGAGCTGGAATGAAATGCTCTGCTATAAAGCTGTCAGAGCTACTCACTTTTTCATATAAGGGAGCTTATCTTTCCTGGAACGGCCGCTTGTGTAGCGGCCTTCTCGCACATAAATGCAGGCTTAAAAGATGAAAACTCGGCCATATATATTTAAGTCACCAGAGAGCAAAGGGGGAGGGGGAAAGGGGGCAGCGGAGGTGAATTAGGGATTATAGATGCTGTGCTGCGGATAGTTTGACATGTTACTGTTTCTGGGACATGAAGATCAATAATTGCAGCCATTTTGTTGGCATGCGCTTGTTTTGTAGCTCTCCCAGCTTTACTGAAGACAAGGAGTTGTTTTCTTGGTGCTGATGTGGTTAAAGGAATGTGGAGTACACTGCAGAGCATGATATTTCCTTATCATTTTTTTGGTTTGTGTGATCGTATAAAAGTGATGTTTATCTTCTCGTCTGATTTCAGGACACAGGAAAGCTCAACGTTTCTTACTTCCGCTTCGACATCAATGACGCCACGGGTGACCTGGATGCTAATCGCCCCGTTCCATTCCGCTTGACGCCAAACATCTCCGAGTTTTTGACCACGATCGGCGTCTCTGGCCCACTCACCGCCTCGATGATTGCTGTGGCTCGGTGCTTTGCACAGCCAAACTTTAAGGTACAGCTTCTGCTTTCTTTCTTTCTTTTGCTACTGGTGAACAGCAATGGAGTTACACCATCAGATTTATCTTTAACAAGCAATAAATAGATTGATTTTATGCCTGTGATTGGAGGCTTAACTTTGATGGATGGGTGGAAGGGGCACTTTTGAATCACTTGATGATGCATATCCAAACCACGTTGACTGCATGCGTAATAAGCCTGGCCTCCAAGATGTCCCTTAGGGATTCCAGATTTTGACGCCACATTAGGGGTTCTTTTCCCCCCTGGAGCTGGACGTGACCGTACTTGGACAAACAAGTAAAATGCTAAATTATGAGCTAAAAATGGTACAATACACATAAACACTACAAGGACACGTTAACTGAAAGACTGCTTGCTTTTTGGATGGTCTTGTACCTCAGAGCATGGAGTAATATTTGTGAGATCCAGTTCAGTGATTCAGCACAGGTGAGGTCTATCACATTGCTTCTGGCTACAACCTCAGCCTGATTATTAGTGCGGCCACGCCCCTAATTTTATGCCTTAAACAGTTCTTATCAGGGGGGAAATGATCTCCAGAGGCTAACACATTAACTTCGTCCCTGAAGGTAGTTGTTTTAAAATGCAAGCCTGAGGAGATTTCTTCACTTCTGGAGCAAACCTCAAGTGGTCGTTTGTTGAAGCACACTTTTTGGTGCTTCAATGTTGGCCTCATTTTTCAGCCTAAGAAGTTGCAGTTTGTTAATGAGACGACACAGAGGATTGGCTTCTAGTGACCATCGCACAAAAGACCACAGCCCAACTGTAAATCTCTCTCATTGTGTTAATTTTAGGCTTGTGAAAATTAAGGAGCACATCACTGTTAACATTTTTGGCAACCTCATGTTACTAAATGTTTACGTGTAAATGACAGATGTATTTGAAGAATTACTTTTGTATTTGTAATTTATATAACTTATTCTCACGAGTCTTGGAAGCTTTTAGAAGAAGTGACGTCAGTCGACTGCCATTGCTGTTGCTTGCGGTGACTCGAGCGTTGCGGTTTGTTGTCAAATTTAAGCTCTTGCAGCGCTCTCCGGATATTGCCTGGCACTTAAACTTGGTGAACTTCCTCTGGGTTTAGGTCTGAGGCTTAACTAAAAACAAAGCAGTGAAAAACGGTAGCAGTCATTGGGTTGTGTAATATATGTAAAGCAGGGCAGTAATGACAGGCCTGCAGTGTCTCTGTATGGGCCAAGCTCATACTTAAAGTCTGACTGATGTTCCAGACACAGAAGCGCTGAAGATGCAAATAAACAGAACACTTGACCATGTGAACTAGTTAAGACCAAATGCCAGAGACGAGTGCTGCTTGTGGCCAGAGCAGAGAGGCATTACCACAGAGCACAGGAAAGCACAAACACTTAGCAATCATCCACTCAAATATAGTGAAGCCTTAAACTATTTAAACAGTCGAGCGGCATCTGAAACCGAATAAACACTCTTGTTGTCAGGCGATGATTGCCAGGTCTCGGTTTATATGGTTATGTATTTCAGATCTGTGTCACCGTAATGAGCTGTTAACAACTCAGAGATTTCCCTGCAGATGATTGACATGCCCCAAATTGGAGTTAACAGCTTTGTTTTATATGTATGTTTGAAATTAGCAGGGACTTTAAATAAACGGAGGTTTTTGTCACGTTTCATTGCTCTCATTCCCACGACAGACTGTTTGAACACACTGCCCAGGAGACTGGCATGTAATCATATATTTGAGAGCTTCATATTAACTCCACGGCTGTAGTTTGCAGTATAGCTGGTGTTATCGTTTTGTGTATAATTGGTGCAAAACTTCATCATTTGTTGCTTTGCAATGTAAAAAAAATGGAAAGTCTGTTTGCATCCTGATGTGGTCAGTCCTTAGTAATCAAATGTTTTATCATTAGGATGTTAATGTTTTATATTATAGGCCTCATATATGAAATGAATCGGTTTCCTGAATGTGACCTCCTGATTTCCTTTCTCTCATAGGTGGACGGAATCTTGAAGGCCGTCCTTCGCGATGAGATCATCGCGTGGCACAAAAAGACCCAGGAGGACACGTCCATTCCCCTGTCCCCAGCCGGGCAGCCAGAGAACATGGACTCCCAGCAGTTGGTCTCGCTGGTCCAGAAGGCCGTCACAGCCATCATGACTCGCCTCCATAACCTGGCTCAATTCGAGGGAGGCGAGAGTAAGGTCAACACTCTGGTGGCTGCAGCAAACAGCCTCGACAATCTGTGTCGCATGGATCCAGCCTGGCACCCTTGGCTCTAAGAAAAGGCACAGTGGAGTTCGCGAGATGAAGGGGAAACACTTTTTATTTTTTTGTTACTTTCATTATGTTTGTTTGATTAAGACGGACAAGGGTCGTTACATCTATGTCGCTCTTTGGAAAGTGAAATCACGCTGAAACAAAGGCCTTGATTGTCGGAGCTTGCCTGTATTCGCAACAGTTACGTCTTTATTTTTATTGAAAAAGATGTAGAAAAAAACACAAGCCTCCTTCATTGTATATTTATTTTTGTATCAGAATGACAGGGATCCTGCATAATGTCAGCAGCCCTTTTCTTTACTGTGACAAAGTGGTATTACAGGGATTTGTTTAGGTACCCGCTCATTTACTCTTGTGGAAGTTTCTAATTAAAACACTTTATTTGGTGTTTTACACACATCAAGATCTTGCAACGTTTCCGCTTTGATTTATTTTCTTCTCAGACGATCACGTGTTCTCCCAAACCTGTAGCTTCTTTGCTATTCCTTCTACACGAGGAGTATTGTTGTCCTGTGAATAACAGATGTCGCTCTTTGATTTTTATTTCATCCACAGCTCGAACTGTATTAAGATGTCAGAGGATTCTCATGTAAAACGCCTCTTTGTTTGGACTCAGCTCGCGCTGTAATAAGCTATCTGACCACTGTAATGCAAATATGTCCTTCCCAAGCCGCCTGTGTATGCGTATTCGCGCCCCCCTCTTCTTTTTTTTTTTTCTTCTTTTTTTTAAGAGGTACTGTACCGTCTCTAACAGAAGATTTCTCTCTTGCCTTGTAAATAAGCATTTTATTGTAATAAAATGCCCTTTTTTTAATAGAGAAGCTGTGTTTCCTCTTTTTGCCTGTAATCTCCTGCAGTTTTCTTTACACTGTAAAGAAACCAATGAATCTCAAAAATGAGTTTTAACTGTGTTCACAATTACCATAAAGCAGAACTAACAATTAGTCTTCTTCCCATTTTTTTAAACGAGTTGTAAAACAGCAATAAGAGCCAGTAATGTGCCTCTGTGCCTCACATCTATTGCATCACTGTCACAGCCATAATCACCCTGAAGGACGCACTCTTGGATATTATTGCTGTAATAACTCTTGCTGTGAAATGACTCCAGACGAACCGTTCTCTGATGTTTAAAAATTCTATTGCCGTCATCCTCGCCGTTCACAGTTAGCAGACGTTTATGGGGAGGCGTTTCTTCCCAGCAGTGTTGAATCAGAGCGGGCCTCCTGTCTCATGGAGCTACAGTAACCTTGTGGTCATTCCCCTTCGCTTTGGTTAGAAAGTCCTGCAGAGGTGTGGTGAGGCGTCCCACCGCCGGTGCTTGATTAATGCGTGCCAGCAGATCTCCGAGTGGGCTGGCCTCGCTTGACATACACACTGTCAACTGGCCCGCCTGCGCTCATAAACAAAGGTTATATCTCTGTTTGCCTCTATAAGAAACACAGTGTCTGCCTCTCAACGTGTTTACACACTTCCTCCAAACGTTTCTGATCCGCACAAGAAAAGGAAAAGAGCGTTTGGTCTGTGAGTCGCAGCAGCTGCTAGTTTCCAACATTCACCGTGAACATCCTTCTTTGTATCTGCCATGTCGGTAAGCGTCTTTGCCGGTGGATAAGAGGCTGTAGCGTTTTGTGAGGCGCTTGCTTTTGTACATACAGAAAGCATCTGTGATCGTTTATACAAATGTTGGGATTTTTTTCCCTCCCCCTCTTGGATTTCTCTCGGATTTAGCACATTCTTAGAAATGTTTTCAAATTTGAAGGTTCATTTCAGCTTGTCTTGTTTCCCCGCATTGTGAGTCAGATGATGTTTGGACATCTAGCGCTGCAACTAACTAACCCTAACCACGCTTAAACCTCCAAACCCTCAAATGAGGCTGAGTTTTTGGATGAGGATGCGTTTAAGGAACAATTCATTTCTCCTTTTAAAACAATAACTGCAGCGTGTTCGATGCTGCCGATGCAGCAGCACAAATTCCCAGACATTACAAAAACTGGCCATGGTATAATTAGTATCATTATATAATTAGTTTTGCAGGGGAAAAGATGCAAACTTGAGTAATTCATTTGGATAAGATTAATGGAGCATATCATCTGGTAAGTATGAATATATTTACCAAGTTTTATAAGCAATTTATTCAATAGTTTCTGAGCCAGTAGTAGTATACATCACATGGAACCAGGAATGTCCAACTGACCTGGTATGCCACAATCATCGAAGTACACAGGATGTGTCCTTTGGGTATCATGATTCTGAAAGATCATCTTAGTCAGGCCCAAATAGAAGACATTGGGGTAATATACACTCGCTTTATTAGTTAAACATTGCTAATACTGTGTTCGACCCTCTTACCTTTAACTGGTTTCATTCTTTGTGCCATAAAATCAGATTTGTCAACTGAACATCCATAATGTGAATCTTCATTTAACCACATCAAAGGTGCTCTGTTGTATTGAGATCTGGTGACTACGGAGGCTATTTGCACAGTACCATAAACTCTCTCAACTGTTCAAAATGATCTGAGCTTTGTGGCATAGCCACCAGAAGGTGGCTACACTGTGATTTTTAAAAGGATGGACATGGTCCTTGGCAGGAGTGACCACTTGACCCAGTGTGGTCTTCTGCTGCTTTCAGCGTTGTGCATTCAGAGATGCTCTTCTGCATACCTTGATTGTAACAAGTGGTTATTTTAGTTTCTGTTTGCCTTTCTATCAACTTGAAGCAGTCTGATCATGCTCCTCTGAACTCTGGCATCATGAATGCATTTTCGCTCAAAAAACTGACGCTTCCTGGATATTTTTCCTGACCCTGGAAACCCCGTGAGATGTCTGTGTGGGAAAATCCCAGCCGATCAGCAGTTTCTGAAATACTCACAGCAGTTTGTTTGGCATAAGCAACCATGCCACACTCAAATACTCCTCTAGATATAAGATTTTATATTAGAATATAAGATATAGATCTAGACAAGAGAACTTTTACAACAATAAAACCTTCAACGGAAAGCTCATTACATCAGCTGCATCATTTTACTGGCTGCTACGTCACTTCCCAGCTGGACTTGGTGACCTGTAACAAATCCCACTCTCCAAAAACAAAATGATATTTATGTCAAGTCTCAGATGCTAAACATGATGAGAGGATTACTATTACTTAACTTAGGTGGACATGGCCTCACATTCAATTGGGGTTTTCTTTTGCGGGAGGGGTCCAATCTCCTAACACAAGTGTGTATGTGAGAAGTCGTGGGTGTCCTCTTAGGGACAGGCATCTATTTCACGCCTCAGGTGTCTGTTCTGATTTTAAAGAGATTACTTGACATATGAAATCCACAACAGACATAAAAAAAACCCACCACCCCCACCCCACCCCTGCTATGTGTCATAAAATGCCTCCCGGGGCTCTTTTCTCGGCGTCCTGCGAGTGCAGGCAGACATCACAGGAGCAGAGGTGACGGCTGCAGCACCCACACCTCCGTCTCCACCTTTATTTCCCTTTTTCCTCTGTGTCACATGAGTGGAGTCAAAGGCTTCACCAGCACCACCGCCACCACACAAAATCCCCCCCCTCCCTTCCCTAGAACTGTGAGGAGTGGAGGTGATTGATGTGCTCCGTTGGGAGTGGAGGTGTAGAGCCCGGATCATCATCAGTGCTGACACAGAACAGATCTCTCAAAGGACACAGCAAAGCAGGAATAGATCCTGGCAGGACCAGATGATGAAATCTTCCCCTCTCCGATGATCCTCAGCCCCGTGGAGGATGGCTGAAGGGAGGGTAGGGGAAGGGGAAAGAGCTTTACAGAGAAGTGGAAGTCGGGAAATTTTTCAGCAAAGTCACAAGTAAGCCACTATAATATTTCACAAGAGACATATTTGGATATGGGGTAATGAAAACGTACAGTAGATGTTGGGTGTGGAGAGAAGCTGTTCTGAGAGAAAAAAAAGAAGAGAAAAAAAGAGAGGTGAAAAAGTACCAAACACCCTAATCCACTCCCTGCCTCACTGCACAATTTATCGTTCAAGAACAGGATTTGCACCCAGCATTCAATTATATATCACAATGTATCAGGCTTTGCAGCGCAGTGGGGGGAGACGATTCTTTGTATCTTCATGTAAACAAACAGTATTAATCAAAAAACGATTGTGTGCTGATCTCCAGCCAGGGAAGCAGCTCAGCTCATATCTAACGGCTGAGGATTTGTTTTGTTGCTCAGAGAATGAGCCCCATTAGGACCTCTAATGGCATTTCCACTCAGAGGAGTTGAGCTCATTAGTTGTGTTTCGAAAATCTGCCATTATGATTTTAATTGCACAAGCTGTACACACAGCAGTATGGTCTGCAATCAAAGTCATTCTCTCTGTCTGGGTGACAGTGATGCAGCGGGCCCGAACACCGCTCACTTCTCTGAATGAAACTTGCTCTGATATATTTTGCAGGGAGGGACAGCAGAGGGCTTTGGAGTGACCGGTGTAAGGTGACAACATTTTTTCTGCTTTTTTTTTTGGCAATAAAACTGCATAGTAACTGGGAGGCTGTGGGTAGTTAGCTTCTCTAGCACAAACTGGGCTTCATCTCAGAGAAAAAACAAACAATCTTGCCTTATATTAGCTTTAAAGCTCAAATCAGCTTTGATTAAAAAGAAATAAATAAACAAGATATCAACTAGTTTCTCTTAGGTGCACGTATGTGGAATTTATCATTGGTTAAGGGCCAAAACCTTCTTTGATTCCTTGTTTTTTATTTAAACTGTCTGTAATTTTCATGTTGTTCTATATTTACAGTGTGCTGTATTGTGAATCCTCAGTATCAAGTTGCTTTTAAAATACAGTTGAAAGTAAAAGAGGAGTAAAGAATGGGTGGAAAGCCTTTTGACTGGTATGGAGAAGATTATTAATTTTGGAGTATGCTTGGCCCTGAATAGCAAACTTCAGTGGTGTTAGTACAAGTGTGCATGAAGGGAAGGTATACTTCAGACATGAAGCACATAATCCTCCTGTCTCAGGAAAACCAGGGCTATCACAGGTCACCCCCTGCACGCCACCCACCACCTGTTTGACACCGCTAGGCGGTGCCTCAGATCAGTCAGGTCCCACACCTCCAGATTCACAAACAGCTTTTTCCCTGGGATGTTTGGAGTGTTAACATACAATATCCCCTCACACCCCACCTCTGCCCACCCAGAATGATTAAGAAAGGAGACCTAAGTGGATTTGAATGTGATGTGTTTGTTGGTGCCAGACAGAAACTGCTGATCCATTAGGATTTTCCCACAAACCATCCCTAGGGTTTCCAGAGAATGGTCCAAATAAGATAAAATATTTATATTTTTTATACTAAAATCATAAAAAGTTTTACTTTTTGAGTACAGTGGATGAATTTTCAGACTTTGTTATGCTCATTGCATAAACAGGTTATTTAATAAGCATTTAAAGGATTTTTACTAAATAATGAAATGACATGTGCTATTTCCACATAAATAACAATAATATTTAACTATACTCAAAACTGTCAAATATGTTAAAGAGGGTTCCAACAGTGCAAAGAACAAAAACCTATACTCTTCATAAATTAGACCTAAAAACAACAAAACCCCCCAAAATGAATATATACAAAACCCAATGCTGTTCCCTTAAAAGTAAATACTGCCCAGACAGTGAGCTGCCTTGGCGGAGGTTTGCGCTCCGTCGTGTTATATCTGGTATTATACTTGTTATATATTTTTTACTGTCTGAACTTGTAGTAGTGCTAAAATGAGTCTTGCTGAGCCTTTTCTCTTTAAACACGTGTGTACTTGTGTCCCTTCAGTTTCATTTAATAGAAAAGCCCATTTACTCCTTGAATCCAAGCCTGTTTTAATCACACAAGTGACTGCCTGACCGGCGTTTACATGATTCCTGGTGTCAAACACTATTTAGCACATCACACTGCTTCAGAAATCAATTTGTGTGCAGTAGCGATCAGTGTCCCGTTCCTGCTGGACACATTGATTAGGTACAAAGCTAGAAATGTGCTTGCCCTTGGCCGTGCGGCATGAAAGGCACTAGAAAGGCTCTCAAACCTGTAAGTCAAGTTCTGGTGATGGCTTTGATAACTGTGTGAACACATGGGTGAGAAATCTCTCAAAAGCAACAAATAAGCTGACATACACTTTATGGAAACAGCAGACTTGTTTTATTAAGTTATTAATATTTATTTTTAAATCCACAGTGCTGTGAATGAGCGCATTTATAATCACAAACAAGTGCTGCAGCGCCTGCAAACGCCTTCCTTGCTCCAGACCACAGCACAGTTAATATTTTAATTAATGGAAAAGTCTATGGCTTCCCATTATTTTTATAGCAATGAGAAATGTTCCAATAAAAGTCTTTCACACACTCTCCAGTGTTACAGTCCTTAAATCTATGGCTCAAAGGAACCTAACATATAAGATGCCACAACACAAACCTTTAATAATGAAAATATGATTATATACAAAGAAAACTAAACAAAAAACAAAAGCAAACAAAAGAGGACGAAGAACCAACCACACAGTGGGTCGTGGATTCTGGTTTTTGTCCTAAACTAGTGTTAGCTCAACTAATAGAACCAAAACTGAATGCAGGGCTGCTGGAAACGACCAATAAACTCTTAATTAATTAATAAAAAATGCAAAAGCGCAAAGATAATGCCGGTGCTCATGGAGAAGTGACGGGAAACAAGAGGGGTCAAACTTTCATCACCTTGTCTGGCCTCATACAGTGACCCGGTGACCCTCTCAATGATACACTTACTGTAGCCAATCAGCCAATTAGGCATAAATCAGAGGAGAGAGCAGGTTAACGAAAATGGCAGAAAGACAATAAGATAGAAGTCGTAATAATCTTAAAATAATAATCTTTGACATATGGTCCTGTGATGAGATACATTTACCTCTTTAAATATATAAATAGTAAGTGCATCACATTTACTTGAAAAAAATGTTGTCCCCAAATACACAAGCTTACAATCAAGTCGTCATATTAGCTCTTTTGGGTCCTAGTATACTTTTTGGTGTATCAGTTTTATCTGCTTCCAAGTTTTAAGTTCGGCATTTGCCCCCTTCCCATAAGCTACCCTCGTATGTGTCTTATAGGAGGCAGCAAACTCTGTATGATAGGTGATAAGATGTAAGGGCAAAACAGCGTGTTTTCCAGTCAAGAGACTGCCTCGGACGTGGTGATGGCCTGTCTTCGCATCCTGTTGTTTTCCCAGAATCAGCCCTTTAATAAGAGGTAGAACACACCTGCTGTTCCTGCTCACTCCCTCTTAGACACTTCAAATAAAAAAGCAACAGGACTGGAGTCAGGAAGCTCTGCGCCGGTCGAACGCGACTCTGGTGGGGAAATCGACAACTCTGTTTCTTAATGGATTTCAGGATGGATTAAAAGGCTTTGATGGCAAAAGCTTAAAAGTAGCCTTTTAGCCTTGGTAGGGACTCAAAATGACCCAAATGGAAACATCAGGTCATCTCGTCGATGGATTGCCTGGCTGCCAGAGATAGATCCATTAGCTGAGCTAACGTTCAACCTTGGGAAGATATACACTTTTATCATTGCTTTCTTATTAGGTGGTGTTGCTAGAAATGCTTGAAAAACCTCACATTAGGGCCAAAAGTACAACGCAAAGGTTTGCATGCTAGCACATAAACTAAGACGATGAAGAATCAGGATGTTAGCATGGTCATTTGAACATGCCACTGTGGTGATGGAGTAGTCTTCTTTGAACTTATTTACAGAAAGAGAAGAAATGGACCAACACCAAATTACTTACAGACATCTACAGTGACATCACCTAAATGAGTGTAAATGAATTTTAACCCGAGGAGGAAGCTTTAGATTACTTATGAAAAAGAAGACCATCATTAGGGTAAAGAGGCGATCAGCTTGGACTCTAATAATACTTCTATGTAAAAAATTAAATGCTAGTCAAATTTGTGGTTCTTACAGCCATTTCTCTGAACGTTATCCTCCTCCACAAGTATTTCCCCGCTCCTTTCTGCTCTTCTTGACAGGAAAGCTATGCGGACTTGTTTCCTTCAACCTGGAAGTTCAGCCAAGAGCAGCGCGCGGTGACATTTTTTTGTACTTTCTATAATCCTGACTGTTAGAGAAGTTGTCGTGATAGCTCTGGAGTGCAGCCCGATTACGTCATCGACCCAGAGTGCACAGCACACGCAATGTGAATCCAACCTTTGTAGGTCGTGATGTAGCAAACATTTAAGATTTTGAAAGAATTAAAATATGTCATGTGTTTGTATTACTGCTTGATAGAAGCAGTTATTTAAAGCATATTATGGCCCTCAAGCTGAAATAGTTTGCTCTTTTTAAATTGCTGACCATTGTGGATTTGTTATGGACAAAGCCAGCAGCACTTGAATGGTCTCCCTCCAGCGCCTCCCTCCATCACAAGCCAATTAGTGATTCTCCTCATAGGATGTCCTGATCAGAGCAGGCAGAAAGCTGCTCAGCTTGGTTGACAACTGCTCCCCTCCCCTCTCCTCCCTCCCTTCCCTCTCCTCATTCATCCCAGCATCCTCAGCACTCTCCCTCTCCTCTGCGCCCAACCGCGTGATTTAATTTGTTTGGTAATATCAGGATTGGCATGTTCAGCCCAGCTTCACTCTAAAGTGAAATTGGACAAGGGCATTGGAGCCTCACCATGTAAAACAGCCTCACCTTGACAGCTGCTTGAGTGGGCAGTGGATTGCAGGAGAGTGGAGGAGGAGGGAAGAGAAGAGAAGTGTGTAGGTGGGAGAAGGATGTACCTGAGAGGAAGGCAGACACTTATTCACTTCTCTCTTTTCCACAGGGGAGATTTGTGTCAGGAAGGGAGCCAGCTACAAAGACGGAAGCTGCTCAAAGTGAAGACAAAGCACCAGGTGCTACGGGGGACCAACTCTCTACACAACAGCATGCTGGAGCTTGTCCAGTATGTCCAGTCAGCTTCCAGCGAGACCCTGACAGATATGTCTACCTGTTACGTGTGACAGATTTCTCATATCTATTTGAACAGGTCCAAATCTTTGCATTGTAGAGATCACAGTATGTGTACAAGAGGGCTTATTTGCAGATTTCCCCAATGCTCCGCATTCTGTGGCTGCAAATATCCATTTCTTTTAATCCATGGTTGAGTCAAATCAATTATCAGGATTTTTAACGATCACTAATGACTGACTATAGTAAAAAACACTGTTTGGAAACTCACATTTTCTTTTTCTTCACGAGGAAAATTATGATATCAATAACACTCATGTGTCTGTGTGTTTAAATAATATTCCAAATATGGGATAAATGACATACAGCAGGAGGTAGGTGGTAATTAGCTGCCACCTACTAGTAGATCTGGATGGCTAAGACAGAAAAGAAGAAAATAAAAACTAGCTGGGAAAGCATTATAGCAATTGTTTAGAGCTACTGTACCATATCAGTAATATTAAATTCAATATGTAGCTTAAGCTGGAGATGTTTCATAAAAGATGGACGTAGCTGCGTTGTTCTGAGAAGTGGAGACAACACAGATATGACTTAACCCTGCATTCTGTTGAATGGCTGCCAGGGGGCGATACCTGTGGTTGCAAAAAGACTTTGGTCCCGTAGAAGTCTACTGAACTACGGTTTTCTAGCGTGACCTCTGGAAACACTTTCCTGCTAAATTTACGAGGAGTCTGGCGAAGTCCATCATCTACCGGGAACAATTCTGACTTATCGCCGACTATGAGGACCAAGCTCTTGCCTTGGTTGTATAAGGATCTAATGGTTCAAATGGTCCAGACACCCCATACTCCCAAAGCACCTCCCACAGAATACTCAGAGGGACACAGTCGAATGCCTTCTTCAAGTCCACAAAACGCATGCAGACTGGTTGGGCAAAGTCCCGAGTTGAGTATCCTCGAGAGGATAAAGAGCTTATTCGGTATTCTGCGACCGGGACGAAAACTGCATTGTTCCTGCTGTATGGTCCTGGGTGACGGACCACACAAAGACCGATTCAAAAGATAGGGTTACCGTGGCACTGCCCTGGAACCAGGTCTGGAGAAGGGGCCCAAAGGCAAACGCCTGGTGGCCAGGCCTTAGCCCATGCGGCCTGGCTGGACACAGCCTGAAAAAGGGATATGGGCCCACTCTCATGTAGGTGCACCACCCACAGCAGGTACTTTAGGGGTGAGGTGTAATGTGTGCCAGGTGGCAGCCAATGACTGAGATCCTGGCGGCCTGATTCTAGGCTAGGCTACCGAGACACATCTTATCTCAAGCCACATTATATTGTAAGGTTTAAATGAGAGAAAACCCAATAATCAGATGATCCCCTATGTGCAAGCACTTGGTGACAGTGAGAAAGAAAAACTCCCTTTTAACAGGAACAAACCTCTGGCAGAACTAGGCTGAGGGAGGGGCCTGAAAGCTGAAAGCTCTGCCTCCAATTCTAATTTGAGATACTTTAGGAACCACAAGTAAGCCACCAGTCTGAGTGCCAAGTGTTCTCTTGGGGTGATACGGTACTATGAGTTCTGTAAGATAAGATGGGGCCTGATGAATACGAGTATAAAGTTGGACACATTGGAAAAACCCAAGTACCAATGCCTCCAATCAGTGCAACACTTGAGTAAATGTTACTGAACCACTAGTTTAATTTAATAAAGCAAAAACAATAGCAATTCTAATTACAGACCAAGTGGTGCTGCAGTAACAATACAGCTAACTAGCTTAACGTAAATGCACAAGTGCGTTTCTATGACAAGTACTCTATCCTCTCGCTAACCCTTTTTTTGGCCACTTCTCTGCAGCTTCCTTCAGATCCAGGGCTCTCAGCTTTGACATGTGCATTATTGTGAGTGATACCTTCCAAGTTAACTTAACATTATTATCCCCACACAGCAGACCTCCTGCAAAAAGTTTAATAAAGGAGTGCAGAGGCTAAGAGGCAAAGCCGTGTATACGGAGTGACAGCTTAGCAACCCGATAGAAAGACAAGTGAACCTTATTATATATATATATGGAAAGTCCAGCTCCATGTCTCTGCTTCTCCTGCTGTAACTCAAACAGTAAAAGCTCTTGGACCAGAAACATGCTGAGGCAGCGAGGAGAGATGGTAATAAGATTAGTTTTTCTCAAAACTTTCATGCAAGGCAGATCATGACCATCATTTGCGACTATGTCACTCTGTCAAGGCCTCTGCTGCTTCTGATAAGTCACGGCGGCTTGAAGGACAGTGATGAAGAGCAGGAAAAATGTGAGTCCCTGAATGTTTAGCTGACACTGCTGCTTCACAGCATCAGATCAGCCTGAGAAAGAATTGAAGGTAATTGGATTCAATAAAATTGTGCTGTAGTCGATCATTCTGTACTTTTAGAAAGTTGAAGCTTTGGCTCACAGGTATATACACACACACACACACGCACATTCCCTGTTTGGACCCATCACGTCAAACAAAGTGAGATGGCCTAGATAGGTGGACGGGGAGACAAGCAGGGTGTTAGAAGGAGCAGAAAGGAGTGGGGATCTGAGGCCAGATTCATTTCCACCTCCAGTGGAGGGAGACCACCTATTTAGCCTGTCTGTGAGAGGCCAGGCCACAGGGACGATAACAGATCACGGCCAATCAGCCACCGGAGCTCAGATCTAACTGATGGCCTTGAGAAGAAAACTCATGACTGCATTTCCCAAACTTACGACTTCAATTTCCATATCATTAAGCCTGTCTGCCGTGCTAGTTTCCATAAATCCACAGCAATACATAACAAATAATGGCTGTCACAAATGCGCCAGTGTCAGTGCTTGTGTTGTTCATCAGTTTATGTCCAAAATTGTGGCGTGCTCATTTTGTCTGTCATATCACCAGCATATAACCTTGTTAAGGGACATGGGGGAATATTTTGATGTGTTGCTGGAACACAGTGAAAAATCTTATTCTGTTGTTTAGCAGGTGAAAGAGTGGAAGGGTGGGGGACGAGGGGGTAGCCCCAATCTCCTGTCTTCCCACCTCATTACCTGCACCTGGATAGGACTGTGGGGGATCCTAATTTAAGTCACTCGTTAGCAAAGTCCTAATGCATTCTGACAGCAACAAGAAAAAGGGATGGAGGGAAGGCGAAGAAGGATTGGGGGAGGAAGAGGGTGAGGAAGGCAGACAATTGTCTTGACTGAGACAACCGCAAGACACAAAACTAGAAGGAGGGGAGGCGTCTGTGCGTTACAAGAATTATTCTTATTTTTTGCTTTGATTTCCATAAAATGAGCATCATCTTAAATCATCCGAGCCCTCCGCTGTTGGCCTTGTATGCATAAACCATTAGATGCCTTTGCTAATGCACACAAAGTAATGAACACAATATCGTTCCCCTGCACTGTATGCCGCGGCACAACGGGAAATCAAATAAAACCCTGTTTACCAAATAAATTCTTCTGTGTCTGTTAGGTCTGCCTCCGGTTGATTGTATGTTTTGCAGCAGACACAGCTGCACGGTAGCTACAAACACTAACAACACATCAGCATGCTGGGTGATGGATCGGAAGAAATTATCAAGGGAGTAGGGGTAAATTTGACTTGTGAGAGTGAAGCGTGGTGAATTTACACCTCGAAATGGGTTTGGAACAAGGTCGGAAAGATTTTCTGTGAAAGCAAATCCCTTTGTCTGCCTGATATTCGGAAGGATATATCCTCCATTACCTTGCAAGTCCAATGTTCACATCTAGCACAAATCCTATTTTGCAATCCCCAGTGAAACGTTTTACAAGATTTCCATATTAGGCCAGTTATATCCCACGTTCAGTAATTGAAAGTCAATGATGTCTCTTCCACAAGAGTGCTGGTGAAAGAGAAAAGTGTGATTCATTTGATGGGGAAAAGGGGGTTTGTAGGTCTTCATTAAGTGGGGCAGAATAAAAAGAAATGTTAATATCAAAATGTTCAGAAGCAGTTTGTTTCTCTATGATCAGCCAGAAGTCCTTTTTAAACCCCTTACCTTATTGTGACAATCGCTGCTGTTGCATCTATTATTAAAAGGTCACGGCTCGACTCAGGATTCCTGGATGCCTCTTATTTTTACACACAATCTCTAAAACTTTTATCTTATGTTATTATTAATCAGACGTTTGGGTCTGAAGCAGTTTGAGTGAGAGCAAGGACAACAAGAAACCCCTTTTAATACCTGAGACAGCAAACAGAATCAGAGAGAAGGTTTGGAGAAGCAGGAGACCAGCAGGTTCATCTGGATAGATATGAGAAAATGCTCCAAACCCGCTCATTAGTCCTCACCTCCTGTGTAATTCTGGCTCAGCTGCCTGTCGAAGCAGCGCGGTGGGAGATGGAGACAGAGGCAGGGTAGGAAAAAGCTCAGAGGAAAGAAGAGCTGGTGACAATATTCTTCACCGTGACATTTGCAGAAGAAAAAAAAAGGCATTTTAACTTCGAAGGCTCTGAAGGATGAGTGTGAGGAGGAATATAGGAAATGATTAGAAAATGTCCGAATGAATGTGAAGCAGCTTTGAATTGTTTTAGTGTGACAGTGAGACTTGATGTCGCCGAGAGCATAAAACGTATGATGTCAAGTGTAAGATTATTCACATATTTAAAATACATATATACATTTTTGGGTGGCACTGTGGTAAAGTGGTTAGCGCTGTTACATCACAGCAAAAT
>VURO01018530.1:0-15120 GCA_015108175.1 Pelvicachromis taeniatus | reverse complement strand
AACGAGCTATGCCTTTGGAAAAGAAATGCGCACACACACACACACACACACACACACACACACACACACACACACACACACACACACACACACACACACACACACACACACACACACACACACACACACACACGTTGCATGTACACAATAACAGAGCCTCATGTACGGCACACAGACATACGGGCAGGTACCTACAAAGCATTTTGCTTCCTTCCTTCAAGTGTAAATCAGATCAGATTTTGTCCATCTTGCTCATTTCACACATTCACAATGCTTCAGTGACTCAGTGTCGTTACACTAGCAATCAAACAAAAGAGGTGAAGTGTGAAATGCAGACATACTGTAAAAGTGGGTGCCGTTAGCTTCTGTTTCCATCGCAGGCAGAAGCTAGTGTTTGCAGCTGAGGTGAAGTTTGAAAAGTGTTTTAGAGTAAGTGAGCTCTGCTGTCACTGAGAGGCTCTACAGTGAGCGTGAGTTGCACAAACTGGGCAGCTCTCAGACCTTGGATATGTCTTCTACAAGGGGATAAAAAATAACAAAACATGGCTTACATTTATTAAAAGCCTGTTCATGTTTACGTTTGATTTTCCCAATATTATGGCAGTGAATGCTATCTAACTTTAAGGATTTGCAGTACCGACTTTGGACTGGTGATTTATAGTATTTGCTGTAACGCTGAACAACCTATACATTTTTCTGACAGCTAATGGTAACACCTCATTAGGTGATTTATTAACACTGTTTAGCATTTGGCATTTTAAGAGGAGAGGAAGTGATATAACTTGACAAATAACTAAAAAAAAAAAAAGAAAAATTAGAAAAAGGCTTTGATTGTCTTCACGCAATTCTTTGTGAGGAGAGATCTCCCTAAATACTTTAACAAAAAAATACTTTTGTGGTTTTATTGAGCACAGGGGAAACAAAAGCATTTCAGGCAAGGTGAGTAGAGGAGGAGAAAGGGAGAGATTGGACTGCAGTGGGGTGAGGAGAGAAGAAGGCAGACGACAATAAAGTGAAATCTAGTGGAAAAACGTGGAGGAATCTTTAAAGTCCTCCTCGTCAGCAACTTTCTAGCCTCACTTTAAGTTGGGCTGCAGCTCCTGTAGTGTATTGTAGTGTATCTCTCTTCTGTTAGTCGCCTCGAATGACTGGCTGAGAAAGTATTTTCTCACTTCGGCTGGTTGCAGTGTCAGAATAGACATAGTGGCACTGTTAGCTGATTCTCTCTCTCTCTTTTTTTAAAGTTCAAATGTGCACCATCCACATAAAATGTTGCGGAAACTGGACGCAACAAGCAGAGGAATGTGAAACCCATAAATCCACGGCACAGGTTGCATTGCTGGTAGGTTTCAGACCTCCACCTGCCCCTGTGTCAGATGAGCCCTGAGCTGCTGGGCTGCACTGACGATCTTCCTCTGGTGTCCCAGCAGGTTCACACCGAGATTCTGGACGTCTCTGGAGGAGAGTTCAGACAACAGCAATATTAATATGTTAACAAAATCAATAAGTAAGAGTAACATAAAGTTACCTTGGTAGTTTTCTGATAAAACAGTGCGGATTATCCCAGAAAGCTGAGTCTGTCCAGCTGGATTTTGCATTTTATCCCACTGAAAATGCAATGTCCAGATGAACAGAATCAACTTTCTGGGATTTCCTTACCTGGATGATTGAGCATGCATCAATACAGATTGGATGGTGACACAGAAAATCTAATCCATTTGTGTTATTTTCTAATGTAAAAAAGAACAACCCCCCAAAAAACGTAGGCAATTGGACATCTTTAAATTTGTGAACCTCAGAACTGAATAAAACCTCCTAGATGAGAAGTGAAACAACCACACAAACTTAAACAAATGCAGTTGCCTTCTTGTTTTCAAGTTCTTAAGACTAGCATGACCTGAATGATGGAAACCTGCACAAGGAGGTAGTATCAGAAGTTTGAGTCTTATTTTTTCACCTTGACATTGCTGCTTGATTAGAGTTAGACGCTGAAACTGCATGATTAGATTTAATACAATCAATCTGGCTCCACATTAATTCCTGGCCGTCCTTTCCTGAGACTGATTCCACTGGAGGTTACTTCCTGTTAAAAGGGTTTTTTTCCATCCCACTGTTGCCAAAGTGCTTGCTTAAAGGGGATAATATGATTGTTCGGGTTTTCTCTGTTTTCTCTGTATTATTGTAGGATCTTTACCTTACAACATAAACTGCCTTGTGCCAACTGTTGTTGTGATTTGGGATTATATAAATAAAACTAAATTGAATTGAATAGAATGATCTTCAGGAATACAGTAGCTTTTTGAAGTACAACTTTAAAACTCATTTTTAATCTTTGTCTTTTAAAACAGTGTGAGAGTTACAGGTATTTGGGTTACTTTTTATGTATTTTTTGCATATGTTGTGAGCCTTGGAAGCCGTGGGAGTGTGTGTATGCCGTATCTTCTATTTTGTTATGAAAATCATTTTTGATGGGCAGAAGTTGTTTTATGAAGAAAATTAGATTGGAATCAAGAAGGGAAACTTTTGAGATGAACAAAACCCCTGTGCAAGACATACAGGTGTAATCTACCATGTTTTATGATGATGGGTGAAATCGGAGCTCAAGCATGGGTTCTGCATGCATTGGTTCTTCTTGGATCTTCCTGGACCTTCATGCTAACTACTGATTCACCATTCTGTCCCTATTCTATTCTATGATTGTTTTAAGAATTAAATGTGCAGATTGCAGAAGTTTCTCTGTTTTTCTTATCTTATGGTTATACTTTTTGGTAATCCGACACTTACAAAAACTGCAAAATCCTCCTAGCTATGTGTCCCTCATCAGTGGCGACACCATCAGAGCACCTTTATCTGTGTCTATTTCATAACGCTAAGGGAGTGCTCAGTGAGTTGCACTGAGACACCTACAGGTCCTGACCAAGTATGCAGGGCTGCACTGAATTTTATTTGTGCACGGAAATGGACAAAATAATCAGCCTTGACACTTTTGTTGCAGTCGGTCTACCGCAGTCTCTCTCTCTCCCTTCATCTATTTTCTTACTATGCTAATTTAATTTTCTTCTGTCTGTTCCTCACTCTGTTGTTGGGATTACTGTCCCTCCACCTGCACAGCTTCTCCACAGCTAGTGCTACAGCTGCCTCCTGTGTCTATGAGGGCTCATTACGGCTTGTTGTTAG
This sequence comes from Pelvicachromis taeniatus, assembly GCA_015108175.1. Taxonomy (NCBI): domain Eukaryota; kingdom Metazoa; phylum Chordata; class Actinopteri; order Cichliformes; family Cichlidae; genus Pelvicachromis; species Pelvicachromis taeniatus. Next base: position 11,943 of record VURO01018530.1, on the reverse strand, counting down.
TACATTACTACTGTTGACGGTGCAGCAGCAATTGCCCTGACAGCTAACATGTTGGTTAATTTGACATTTCCTGCATCTATTTCTAGTTTCTCTTTGTTTTTCTCTCTTATCTTTTCAGCGCCATCTTTTCAGCGTTTCTTCCACACTAAACTTTGTCCAATAAGGTGCCTGAGGGCACAGCAAAGATAGGGGAGGGTCCAGTTGCATTAAGAGATTTGATTGGGCAATACAGTAATGAAAATGAACAGATAGGCTGCTGCCAGTGCTTGTATGACTGGTGTGCAGCAGCCCTTCAATTGACCCATCTGTCTAAAAGTGTGTGGGCCCACTGGGCTCTTAACCAGTCCAGCCCTGCCACTATGTGACAACTTGACTTGAGGTTTCAGGTTGCGTATAAGCCACCTGGATCCTGGATACCTGATGAGTGTGCTTGGTAATACTCATGACATAGCTCAAATCAAATTAATGACTGATCTAATTAAATCTTAAGTCAAAAAGCCAATTTTAAAATGTTTGATATATTTTTTCGTATTTTTACATTTGTAACCATGAATACTCACTCCATGGTAAGCTTGCTGACTCTGTCTAACGTGTCCAGGTGCGCTCGATCAAACTCATCCTGATACCTCTCCATTCTCAGCGCTTTCAGCCAATCACTGACTGTTGCCACTGATGATAAGTCTGTAGGAGTGGGGCTGAGGAGTGGTTGGGAGCAGCTTCTGTAAATGTCAAAAATGAGAGCACGAGAATCCATAACTGCAGCAGATTGTGCATCACCTGCTGCCTCGGATATGCTTTGCAGGAGTGTTTGCCAGGAGCTGGCGTCTCACCGAGTTGGCTCAGCTTTGAGGGACGCGGGGTGCCTGATGAGTCGATCCAGAGAAGACAGGACCGAGTCAAAACCTGGTCGGTCGGCCCGGTCGGCCTGCCAGCACTGAAGCATTAGAGAGTGGAGGGCAGGAGGGCAGTTGTGGGGAGCCGGGAGACGGTACTGATCTGCTACTGCCTTCATCACCTGCAGACATAGAGAGGGAGTCTTGTGTAATTAGTCTCCATGAAAGGCCACAGATCACTCAGAGCTTTCAAGAATGACTAAGAGAAAATTATGCAAATTTCATCAGTTTGACATTTTGTCATCGTTTAAATATGCCTGTTGTGTAACAGGAGGAGGGGGAGGGAAGTGAATTTAAGCACCGGAGGGCTGCGTTTGTGTAATAATACATTTATTCCTCTAGATTACAGAAATATTGTACATAATGAAGGCTGTTTGAATAGTTTAAGCATTTAAAATATGATTAACTCAGCACAAATTAATCTTTACTTTGCAGATACAGTATTTTCTGTATCTGTTCAATGTCGGTAGTGATGTTATTTTATTGGTACTTGACTGCTACTTGATGCACTGAATGCAACATTTAGGAGATTTTCTGGCACATTGGCTGATAAGGACAGATCCTTAACTCCTAATCCATGGGCTTGGCAAAATGTTCATTTGGGCTAAAGGATAACTTCATTAGATCTCTGTTTCACTGCCAGGACCGTGCTGACTCCTGAGGTGAGGCCCGCTAGGACGCAGCCGACCCATACCTACTCCTCGAGTGGGAGTGGTTGGTGTCCAGCAGGTGCCTGCACCCGTGTCTGTCTTCGCTGGAGGCTTTGGTAAGACCGTCCAGCTGCTTAACACATGTTCTGAAGACTCAGGAGAACCAACACCACCACTTATTCTACTTCGGCCTCCGGATCTGCCTTGCTCACGCCGCCGCTGCTTTCCGCGAGGCCGGCCCTCTCAATGGTGTGGTTTTGAATCACTGTGCCATTGACCTCCGGGTCAACCTCCTGAACTATTTTGCTTTGGACTTCTGTGCTGTCGGCCTCCGGGTCGGCCCCCTGAACTGTTTTGGACTTTGTTTTTCCAAGCTCCAGTACCTTTTGTGGACATTTTGTGTTTGGACTCCTGGTGCTCCTGTTTTCCTCCCATCATACCTGCCCGTGTGTTCTGTTCACAGTGTTGTTCTAGGTTTTCCAGTTCTGTTTTGTATTCACTGATGCCAGCAATAAAGCTGATGGTTTTTGAGTTTACTTTTGCCTCCGTGAGTCCTGCTCTTGGGTCTATCATCCTGCCTGTCTGCACACAACCATGACATCAAATAAATGCTATATCTCAGAAACAGCTGGAAGGAATATTTATGGTGCAAATATCCACTTGAACTCACTGATGAAGTTCAAAATCACTTTGAAGACAAGTTTTGGACATATCTTAAGAACTTATGTGCAAAATATGGAAGAAAAAAAAAGATCCAAAAGGTCAAAGGTCAGCTTCACTCTGACATCATAATGTTAAAAAAATGTTTTCTGTCTGTTATTTAAAGCATGAGCAGAGGGCACCTTTAGTCCAATACTGAATTGCTGACGCTGATATGTCTGCTTATTGAATTTCTTCAACACTTCATTAAATTATATATTATAAACTCAGATATAAATTCCCACCTGAAATGTTAGTGAAAAAACACAACAGCAAGGAAGTCTAGTTAATTGTATATTGTTACACCGCATTAAAGATACTTGCACTAAAGCAAAGGTTTTGCACATCTGATTCTTTAAAAATTCAGGAAACATTTTTCTTCATACTCACTTCTTGATTGCTCATGTCCCAGTACGGACGCTCTCCGTAGGACATAACTTCCCACATCAGTATTCCAAAGCTCCAGACATCACTAGCTGAGCTGAACTTGCGATGCTGAAATGCTTCAGGCGCCGTCCACCTCACAGGAATCTTACTGCCCTGATAGACAAAAACAGAGCAAAAATATATACAGTGACTCAGTGATGACAGAAACCAAGCTAAAGGAGCTCCATGTCTGGGAACCTACCAGTGAGGCAGTGTAGGTTGGTATGTTGTGGTCCAAGCCCCTCATGAGTCTGGAGAGGCCAAAATCAGACACTTTACAGACCAGGTTGGAGTTGACCAACACATTCCTGGCCGCCAGGTCTCGGTGAACAAAGTTTCTCTCAGAAAGGTAACGCATCCCTGCTCCAACTCCCCTGAGCATCCCGACAAGCTGGAGGACACTGAACTGACCTTCATTCTCCTGAAGAAATTAAGAGACATTATGGAGGAAAAAAAGGTTTCCAGTGTGGTGTAACATGGGCAGGAATTGCTGACAGCGCGTTGTTTTTCTCACCCGGAGGAAGGCATCCAGGGGCCCGTTCTCCATGAACTCAGTGATGATCCTCTCTGGAGGGGTACGGGTGATAACACCCTCTAGTTTCAGCACATTGGGGTGGTCAAACTGTCCCAGGACCCCTGCTTCACTGAGGAACATCCCCCTCTCTCTGTCTGACGCACCCCAGCGCAGAGTCTTCACTGCTACTAGCACTTCCCTGCGACCCAGAGGACGGTAACGGCCACGAGAAACCTCACCAAATTGCGCTGTAGTGGATAAAACACAGAGCAGATTACACTGTGCTGACAGCCAGCACGTAACTGCAGCAAGATTTAAAAGAAAGGAGACCATGAAACATACCTGCACCAATCACCTCCTCAATCTTGAGGTGAGTGGGGTCAATCTCACGGGCAAATTCTTTGACGGCTTCGCTGGGGTCCTCGTAAGTGGATGGGTCAACGTAATACTTAACTCCACCTGGGAACAAGACATCTAATTAAAAAAAACAGATTCTGAACTTTTTAGTCCCTTACTTTTGACATGCAATCTCAAATACAAGGTAAAAATGATCTTTTATAATGCCTAGATGATGGGCTTTACTTTACAAAGATAGGAATACTTTTTTTAGTATTATTTGTTTAATCATAAAAATCTTGAGCCATTTTCTTTTTTTCAATAAAATAACAATGAAAACATCTCATCCCAAAATAAACAATTCATTTTATAAAAGTTCACTCACCTCTGTTACTGATGTACCTCTGGAGTCGGTCACTGTATGGACTCTCTCTCCGCTTACTGCCATGTAAAAGTAGTCAAAAACTGTAATACCAGATTAAAACATACATGCATGCATCTGTCACTGCATTTGTACCAGCAACCAACCTGCGAAATACCACCACAACCACAATGGCTGCCACGACAAGGAGAAACGCTGCCCCACCCATGACCGAGCCCACCAGCAGAGGAAGCCGAGTCTGGATTTGCTGTGAATGCTCCTCTGCGGGAGAGAAAATGAAACACCTTCAGCTCTCGTGTGCCTCAGGAGCGTCATCAGCTGGTATTATCTCAGAGCTTTCAGCTCTTTATTGACCTGAGAAACCCATTATGTAACAAATATCTGTTGTGTCTGCAGTTAAAAGCAGTGGATTTAACAAATTCAAATGTGCTTTTATTAGATACACAGACCATTTTATCTTCAGTTACAGCAATATATGTTCTATTTGAAAGTTTGATATTGATGTTAACATTGAGACAGAGACCTTTTCTTAGTATTAAAAATGACAAAATAACTATAGAGAGATGTTTGCTGTGTTCATACCAAGGTGTTTAACCTCTTAATCTTTGAATTCAGGTTAAGTTATAGCACAAGTTCACTGAGACACACCATTCTGCTGACTCAATAACTGCTGAGTTTCAAATCTATTCTGACGTTAACAGAAATTGGTTCATGGTGTGGGTTTCCATTGCCAAGCAGCTCCTGCAGGTGAAATCTGTAGGTGTAGCACATTTGTCCATACAGTGTAACTTTGGTCCATCTGGTGTCACCATCCGGATTCTGATTCTGGGTTTTTGAGGTTGAGTTTTTTCTTTTTCAGGTGTTCAGAGTTTTCTTATATCTTCATTTATTTTTGAGGATTTTTGGAGCCTTTGGTTCTTATTATAATTTAGTTTGTTTTAGAGTTTAGAACTGTTCCATCGGTATTTTCTGTCTCAACCTCCTGTGTCTGCTCACTGTTAAGCTACTGTTTCTTTATTTTGGCAGTCATTTGTCTCCTGTGCTTATTTCCCCTCCTGTCTTGTTGTCTTTGATTGTGGAGTGTCCACTTCTTTTAATTATATCACATGACATCTAGTCTCCGATAGCTGGTATTGTACTTCTGGGTTGCAACACAGTCTTCTCATTTCTACATGATTAAGTTTACATTGAACATATTAAAGTGCACTGAAAATGATTCAGTTTATTCTTTGTTCCCTATTTTTTCTCATTTCTATTCCTGAATTTATCATGCTATCCTGACGTCTTAGTATTTTTTATGTGAATGGTAAGGCCTTATATTACCCATTAAGCTTTTGTGTAACATATAGTAATGCAGCTTCACTGAGATGAATGTAACTGCAGTTACAGTAAAAGCTGCCCCAGCTTTTGTCTCTTTTTCCTTTGTAAATGCTTGTTTTTGTACTAAGTACAGTTGTGCACACCCACACTCAAACAACAGCATGTGCACATATTTTAATGCTTATGTCAAAATGTTCTTCTGAAGGTTTTCTGTAATCATTTCAAATCAGTTCAATTCAATTTTATTTATATAGCGCCAAATCCCAACAACAGTTGCCTCAGTGTGCTTTCTATTGTAAGGGAAAGATCCTACAATAATAGAATACATACTTTGTTCTTAAACTATAATAAAAATGAATTTATGTGTCCGTTACCTAGAGGCAGCGTCGTGAAGTAGATGGTGTTGCTGTAGGGCCCGTAGCCTCGCTCATTTCGGGCTCTGATCTGGAAGGCGTAGATGGAGCCGGGAATCAGAGATTTGACGGTCACTGTGTTAGTCTCACTGTACACAGTCAATGCACTGTCCACATCTGAACCCTGACGAACAGAGAAGGATGACATTAAGGGTCTGTTGTTTGGGGGTCAGCTTGTTTTGTGTACACCCAGCGAACATTTTAATGCTAAACGATTGTTGTTTTGTTGTTTGAATGTCTATTTGTGATACTTTGTTATGGCGGAAAAAAATGGTTCCATTATAAAACATCTTGTTGCCTGCTCAGGCTGCCCATTGGGAACACGAGTTAATGTCCTTCTTGTACTTTCTAACACGTTTTTGTACATTATAAGTTTGTCAGTTAAAACAAAGAAATCAAAATATTTCTGGTAATGCTAGAAGAGTAAGACAGGCTGCATATTAAAGTAAAACAGCAAGATTGTGCTGCTGTGAAAACAGCTCAGCTCACTAATAAAGAACACATCACAGGTCAATACAGCGGTCACTGGGTAGGAAGAGAGATGCTTGTTGTCACGATGAAAGTCAAGAGACCCATAAAAGCTCACCAACCAGTACAAGACGGTCTTCTGCTACAGATTTGATGTGCTGTGTATTCAGAGATGCTCTTCTGCATACCAAGTCTGTAAAGTGGTTATTTACAGTCACCTTTCTTCCTCATTCTGATGCACAGTTTGAATTTCAGCAGGTTATCTTGACCATGTCTACATACCTAAATGTGCTGAGCTACCATGTGATGGCTGATTAGATATTTGTGTTACAAATAAATTTCTGGCAAAACCAGTTCATGCCCATAGAGTTGATATTGCATCCGCCTCATCACAACAATTTCATAACCAAATAACTTGGTTTGTAAGAGAGGTTGTGATGTCCCCTCACAACCATGTTTTAAGCTTCTATTAAACTGAAATATTGAGGTTGAAATGTTGCCGGTATGTGCAACTTCACTGAATATACCTTGTCATAGTATCTGAGCTGATACTCCAGGATGTCTCCATTAGGCCTGTCTGGCTGAGGCCACGACAGAGTGATGGAGTCCGGGGCCCGGCTCAGTTGGTGCATCATAGGAACGGTACTGGGAACTGTGGGTGATAAGAGACCATGCTTGAGCATGTTAAAACAGAAGAGCTGTGCTGAAGTGACAGTGCCCACATGGGGGCAGTGTTACAAAACATGTAGAGGGAATTCAGTCGAGCGTAAAAGTGAAGTAGGAGTTTTTATGGCGCACCAGTCAGGATCTAGTTACACTCAGTGAGCTGGGAGCAGTTAAAGGGAACTTTCTGGCATTCCATTCATTTGATCAATAAGCTCTGAGAGCACTCACAGGAAGATTTTAGATAATGTGGGCTCATTGAACCTCCTAGCCAGTCTTGATCGGTTTCATGGAAAATTGTATAATGGTGTACTTGGTGTGCACAATGCCCCATTCTCCTTTCCTTTGCCAACTCATCTGCTTTCATCTTTCTTTCTCTGTCTCTTTGTCTTCCCATCTCTCATTTGTCCCTTTCTTCCTCCACAGTGACCATAATGGGATCTGACAGGATTTTGTAACCTCGAGCAACCTCCCGTTCAGAGAGCAGGAGCAGAAAACATGGAGACCGAAAGAGAGGGTAGGAGGAGGAGGGGGGGAGAAAACACACACACACACACACACACACACACACACACACACACACACACACACACACACACACACACACACACACACACACACACACACACACACACACACACACACACACACACACACACACACAGTATCTACACAAACATCATCATCAGAGCGTCTCTTCCTCTTTCATCTCATCTTTTTCATCCTCTCTGTCCTGTTCTCACCTGACTGGCTTGTAGTGAAATTGATGCTTGAGTATCGAACTGGAAAAGGACTCAAAGCTGACACTTCATTCATGGCTTGCACCTGTCAATACCAAGAACACACAGATGTGAATTTCAAAGCCTTCTTTTCCCATTTATATTTATGACATGCTTCAATGTTTGAGAAACAAAGACAGACACGTGCAGCGTCCACTATGACAGGTCAACAAACGCCAGGAAATGGGAAATATCTGTCCATTATGAATAAGGAATAAGCTATGCTTTAGTCAAGGTATGCCAAACTCAATAATAAATGTTGGTGTGTATTTACTGATGCGGCACTTATAATAAAATAATAGATCACTGTGGATTCATCTCATCTGTGGGTCCAGGAAGTGCTTCAAACTTTGAGTGAGATAAGATAAGAAAGAAGAGAGAATCTTCCTTTTTTCCACAGCACCTGAATGAGGTACGTGACTCTGGTCAGCAGGTTGTTGAGGGTGACCTTGGTTTGTTTCAGGTTGGTCTGGGAGGGGCTGAAGGTGACGCCCTCCCCACACCAAGAGCACAAAGCCGAGTTGGTGAAGGTTGGTGATGGACAGATGCGACACACCACCCCGTACCACACCTCACTTCGGCCTCCCATGTCCACCGGAGGGCGCCACCTCAAGGAAACCCCACCGTCGCCGCTCTCATACTCCCAGGTCAGAGAGACTGGAGCAGACGGAGGAGCTGAGGAGAAAGCAGAGATGGGGAGAATGGGAGGAGTTTGACATACATAATGCAAGCGGTGGACTCTAAGATGGAAGCATCTGGTAAAATGTTTAAGATATGAAAGAACCTGCAGGCTGGCAAAGACATTTATGTAATGAAAAGTAACGGAAAGAACTCTATAAAATAGTTTGATGGTGAGGCAATTTCATATGAACGAGCGTAGGAAAGTTTCATGCTTCACGGGTTTTTCTGTTGGTGCAATTTAAAGGTTAAAATATTCTTTAAAGCAAAAGGATTTTGTTAACTGACTGTGTATCTCGGTTCTCACAGTCTGAGCAAATGACAAATGACTCCAATGAGGCCCCTTGAACGCCTCGCAGAGGAGCCAGGCGTAAAACAAACAAACAGACAAAGCTCACTTGTGCAGGCAGAAGAGTTGGCATCGCTGGCGGCCCGGTAAAAGCCGCTGCGACATTCACACACACTCGATCCCTCATGGCTGGTTCTGCTGTTGGATGGACACACAGTGCAGGGAATAGAGCCCGAAATGGACTTGAAGTAGCCCACAGGACAGGCTGTAAGGAGACATGAAGACAGAAGAGGGGGTTGTGTTTTATTAACAGCCTGCTGTTATATAAATAAAGTGATCACTGCTCCATTAGCGGTTTCCAGAGCTAAGAGTTTGCAGGTTTAGACTATGAAATGCTGCAGCTGCTGTTAAAGAAGTTTAGATTTTTAAATATTGTCAGAAAAACATTTTAACCCAAAACAACATACTGGTAACATTCAAGCCAGTTCAGAATAGCCAGCATTTGTATTTGCCACTGAAATAATTAATAAAAGTGCTAAAATCAGTTCAGCTGACCAAATATCTTTCAAGGTCCTCAGACTAGCCTCCTCTGGACCGTTCAGTGATATCACACCTTCCTCCTCAAAACTCACTGCAGTGTGGAAGTAGATAACGGAAAGTAATCTGCATGACATTCAAAGCAAAAACACAGCAAGCGGACCTTCGGTTAAGATTGCTTTGTCAACTCTGATTGCAAAGTGCAGCTAATATTCACAGGTTCACTGAAAGGGGATGTGTATGAAGTATGAACATCAGCCCAGATTTTGTTTTATGTAAGGTCTTTGTGATCTGTATTACGTTCAGCTCAGAAGTCACGAATATCAAAAAAACAAATAAACAAAAAAAACCCCTTCTAATTAATCCCTTTTGATTGTTTCCAGAGCAAAATCAAAATGCAGTAACCGGTTTGGGGTTAAGCATCAATTTCAGCTTGGCTTGTGGTTCCCGTTGGTTCAAAAGTTCATCTGAAAGGCAGCGGTCTCTTGTTTGTTGTCGGCTTAACCCAAGCACTATCATTTACTTTTGTTTATAGAGGAAGTGGCCAGCAAAACCAACAGTCACATACACACATACAGAGACACACACGAAAGGTCACAGTGAGCGTTTTGAAGGTGGAGGTTGACTTGTTTACCTCATCTGCACCACTCTCCTCCTGGACAATAAGCAATATGAGGATATTACTTATATAAACATTGGTGTACTTCAGCATAAAGACTGTAAACAGAAGGAGACGATTTAGCCACAGTCTCATGTGGTAAAAGCAATTAATGATAAATATTTATACACACCATAATTAGGAGTTTAAGTGTGTTGATTTGTGAGTTGGAGGGCTGCTGTAGGGCTGCTGTAGGGCAGATTTGTCTCACATTGGACAGAATTAGTTTTTTTCTTCTTTTGCAGTATTTACGCTAACCTTGCCTAACCGACTGCTTACAAGATTTGTTTTTATCGTACAAAGTGCAGCAGAAAGAGTGGTGTCAATCCTAAGAGGAGAATAATTTTTTTCCCAAGTGTTAAAATGCTCCTTTAAAGTTTTTGAACTTGTCTAACTTGTCTGAGTTAATATCGCAACTCAAGCGTGGAAGATCGTTCTTGACCTACCTAACAATAATCTCTGTAATCCCTTCATGGCAACAGTTTTTGTCTGACGAAGGTGGTCTCTTTCACCAGAATAATATACCCTGCTGTTCTGAAAAAAATTCTAAAGGAAGTATTTGAGGAATATGAGTTCAAGGTGCTGTATAGCTTGTACCAGCGTGACAGATTCACTTTCATCCTACAGAACTTCAAGGATCTGCTGCTAACGTCTGGTGCCTGATACCACAGGACACCTTCAGAAGTCTTGTGGCGCCCACGCCTCGATGGGTCAGAGCTATTTCAGCAGCATGAGGGAGGCCAACACAAAAATATTAGGACTGTGATTCTAAAGTTGTGGCAGAACTGTGTAAAGATATTTATTAAGTACTAATCAATCATTCTATAGCACTGTGCCTTATATAAGCCTTGAGCCACTCCTAATTTCTTTATATATTTTTTTAAAAACGAGCCAGACTTTACTGTAATTTCTTTCAAGGGATCTTGAGCAATAGTCCTCCAGGTCTTTTAAGGTTTATCTTTGCACATTGGTTGTTTTTTTTTTTTTTTCAGTCCAGTCCTTGCAGTCTAGTCATTTTCAGAGGAATGATTTTGTTTATTAAGCCTCTTAACACCGACCTATGAATCAAGTACAACAAGGCACCTAATTTAAGGGTGTTGTGTCTACATACAGTATAAGATTTCACAAAGAATTTACTTTAAATCATATTTTTAGGCAATTTGCTAATACCATCCTGTCACAAAAGCATCATTTTTCCTCGTTTCTTTAGATAAATCTTTTTTTTAAAAAAAGTTAAAAAAAATAAGAAGTGACAGGTCTAAAAAAACGATCTTAGCAGATAAACAGTAGCTGAAAATCATGTCCTGAAGAAATACACAATGAAGACCTGACACAGAATCTGAGAGATGAATCTGACCCCGCAGTTGATCCATCTACTCTTCTTTGAAGCCCCAACAGAGATAGAATAGAATAGAATAGAATAGCCATTTATTGTCATTTCATACTGTAGGTTTTTTTTTTTGTTTGATTTTATAAAATAGAAACAAATTGAAGAAAAGAATAGCAATGGTCTCAGTGGAAGGGTGGGTGTTAATAAACCATTCTTAAGGACAAGAAACAGGAAGAAAAAGCTGGATACGGCCAAATTACACAAGAACTGAAATTAAGATCAGTGCTCCATCACTCTTATGGAGGGATGAATCAAAATTTGTGATTTTTGGATCAAATCATCAACATAGGTCAGGAGACAGGTACAACAATGAGTGTCTACAGCCATCTGTAGAACGAGGTGGAGGCTCTGTCATGGTCAAAATTGATGGAATTATGAACACAGAAAAATAGCATCAGAACCATGCAAAATTATCTAGTAAGTGTTTCACTGGCAATGACAATGATCCCAGACAAACTAACACGGTGCAGTAAAAGCATACATGGATAGACAAATACACAATGTATCACTATGAATCGTAGATTGGCCTGTGCATTGACAGAGAACAGAACAAAAAGGCAGCAAACAGCCTGGAGAACTTAAAGAAATTACAAGCAAACTTTCCTAAGAGAGTTCAGGCTGTGTTGAAAAATAAAGGTGGTCATACCAAATATTAACTTTGAATGCTTACTTGTCAGAATTGTACAAACTCTCTTTTTTACCTTATATAACATATTTCTATGTATGTTTTGGCACATTTCAATAAACCGCTGCACGTATTTCTCATTCTCCAAGCAACAAATAAAGAAACAAGGTTTTTTTTTTTTAAAGACTTTAGCACATTACTGTAACAGGACCTGCATTAATAG
>VURO01018526.1:0-16325 GCA_015108175.1 Pelvicachromis taeniatus | reverse complement strand
GTCACCTTTCTCATTCACCATGTGTTAATAGATCTCCCTGCATTCAACCATACTTGTTATTAATCTCTGGCTCTCTTCCACAGCATGTCTCTATCCTGTCTTCCTTCTTTCACCCCAACCGGTCGCAGCAGATGGCCCCTCCCCTCCCTGAGCCTGGTTCTGCCGGAGGTTTCTTCCTGTTAAAAGGGAGTTTTTCCTTCCCACTGTCGCCAAAGTGCTTGCTCATAGGGGGTCATATGATTGTTGGGTTTTTCATTGTATGTATTATTGTAGGGTCTACCTTACAATGTAAAGCGCCTTGAGGCGACTGTTGTTGTGATTTGGCGCTATATAAATAAAATTGAATTGAATTGAATTGAATTTCAAAGCCAATACCAATACCCCTCAAAATACTCAATACCATGTTTAACACTGTGGGGGAAAAAATGACAAAAGATTTAGATGCTTACTTTTTTTTAGTAAAGATAAAATCAGTGACAACACCAACTGGCAATACAGCAATAACTGCAACTGTTAGGTATGTTAGGTATGATAAATATTTTAAAATTGTCTTAAGGGAGTGCAAAACTGTCTGCAGTAGTTTGCACTGTGTCTTTGGTGACGTCCAGCTATATTTTTGTTGCTAATCAAATAGAGGTGATAAAGTAGGCTGCAACTGTTTCTGTCTAGCAGCTGGTAGACTTTTCTCACGTTTAATCTGAGAAGAGAGACACAAATAACTGTGTTCTCCTGTTACTCTATTGATGTTACAGATAAAAATGTGTGCCATGCCTTTGTAATGTGAAGATGGCACTGCTGGTATTGATACAGTTGCCAAAAATTTAATTAATCAATCATGTTAATATTGACTCTTGTAGTCTAAAATTTCTGGAGGGTAAAATTTGAAGAAGTGATGACGATGTTCACCAGGAGTGGGAGAAGCACAAAAAAACCATCAAAGAACTAAAAATACTTTATGATATGTAACGACAATTAATGCAGTGGACAGCCTTTTCACTGTTTTTAACACTCAGTTTCACCTCAGACTCCTTCTCGATAACTGGCTGATGGCCAAACAACATCTTGCCCACATCTTGGTCGTACCATATACTTTGTACGCTGACAAGAGACGTTTTCTGCAGGTAGATGGGCAATACATAGCTGCCAATGGTCTGCCAAAGTACTACCACAGCTGAACCATAATTTCCCCTTATGACAGTATCAGCAGGGTTTTTCCTGCATTCAAATGGGCCTTTTGTGGGTGGCATGTAAACACAATCGGTTGGCACAGAATAAAAGCAATAACTCTGTTTTTCTATTAAATTCCAGGCACCTGATTAACAAAAACTTTAACAGACTTGAATTTTTCATCAACAAAACATTTTAAAAACATATTTTTATGACAGTACTGGCGATCTTCTCTCCAGACTGGTCTTAAAACTTAAAGATGGCTTACAAAATGTTCCATCTATTTATGTAAACATCCATCCATTTTTCCATTTCATTTTCATTCATCCTTATCTAACGTAGCATAGCAGGGGGCTGGAGTCTATGCCAGCTGAAACTGAGAGGGAGGGGTTGCCAGTCCATCGCACACGATAAACAAACACACAGAGAGATAAACAAGCAATCACACTTATGGACAATTTTGAATCATCAACCTAACCTAAAAGGCATGTCTGTGAACTGTGATAAGCAGTCGGAGAGGTCGGAGAGAACCCATGCAAACAGGAGGAGAACATGCAAACTCCATGCAGACAGGCCCCAGCAAGCCGGAGCGGTTCGAACCAGAAACTCTCTTCGAAACCAATGTGCTGCCCAAATAAAACGCAAAGAAAATACCTCATGATTTTGGAGTTTTAACAAATTTCTCTATAATAAAAAATCTATGTAGCTGCAGTAACATCCCTGAACTCACCATTTGGATGTGTGAAGTTTGTAAAAACAAAATTAAAGCAAGGTGCAAAAGCAATATAAGCTAAAAGAATAGAGAAAATATCCTAAACACGAATAACCATAACATCAAGTACACCGCAACTGCCACAGTAATCGTGTTCGTTTTCATTCAGTGTATAAAAGACACGTGTTGATCCGCTTGAGTTTTTCTCTAAACTGCTTCCACTGTCAGTCACGTTTGCGTCCACAGAGGCGCGTGGACGGAGAAGAGAAAGTGCACCCGCGCGCACACAGTATCGCGCTGTTGTCCATCTGAAGAGAAACCTTTACTCCGTGTTTACCTGTGTTTTATGAAACGCAACCAAATCAGCAACAAAGCGCATTTAAGCAAGAGCTCTGAGCTTATTATCCCGTAGCTTCAGCAACAGCGGGAGGAAGCAGGAGAGCGTGTCAGCGGAGTCATGACAGATGTTCTGCTGGAGTTTTGAGCGGCTAAGTACACAGAGCAAACTGTAAACAGCATTTTCACGGGATTCACAGCCACGGCGCTGCCTGACATTATTTACATAAACCTTATCTTCTGGACACAAGTTAAGCGGTATCTAGTCAAAGCCTTAGGTCTTGAAAACAAGCGGACATACCATGCAGAGTCTTCAGAAAATGCCCAAGTAAACTTGGTTGAAGTTGAGGTCGATATCAAAGTCGTTATTTCTGCCGCACGTTCACGCAGTTATTTTTGAAGTAGTAAATAAAAATCACAGAGGACGATGTCGACGGGTTATTTTGTCACTTTATGTTCATACAACCGCACTCGCTCAAAGTTTCTAACAGTTTACTACTATCTGTCTGCCTTTTTACTGAGGGCTTCATCTGGGGGCGGGGCCTGGAGGGAGGAGGCTGAGCTGCTGCTTCAGAGCTTCCCAAAGCAGGGTGCACGGTCTGCTCAGGAGCCCCTGCAGGAGGATCACAAGGTCCTTAAGCGATCGCATAACTTTAATATCTCAAAAGGACCCTTCAGTCCCATATGAAACAGCCTGTAACTGTATCGGCTTGCTTCAGGTCAATCTCATCACATAGGCCAATAGAGTGATCTTTATCTACATGGAGGCCCATTATGACAGGTAATAAAAATATGTGGTTATTCAAGACTTCTGTTTCTAATGATGAGCACCTTTTGCTGCAAGATGAGAACTGTGCAATTACCGTTTCACAAAATACCATTATTTATAACATATAGTAATAGAACACTCAGAGGTGTTCTACTGCACATTGCTACTATTAAATCATCCATCATCATCGACATGCTTTAACTAAACTGAGGTCAAACTTTGGTAATATTAATTGAACGGAGACAAACATCGCAGACACACTTGGGATTGCAAGCAGACACAGCTTGCAATCCCAAGTGGCACTTGTGAAAAGACCACTGCTGCAGGAAATCCAGAAGCGGACCAAATGGTTGTACAATTTAAATAATGTAATGTAAATTATCCAGTCTGTATCTGATGTGTATGCGTGCTATCACTAGGAAGACAATGGTATATAAAAACAGAGAAAATCACAGCATCACTGCAACGCAATGAGAGGAATTCATAACTGCGCTATCAAATAAAGCAAATATTTTGGAAATTACAGTAGAGGCCATTTTTTGTATGTCTTTAGTATCTGTGGGACATAATTGATTTAATGATCTGCCTCAAATCCACCCAACACCTGATTGTACTTTAAGCCAAATCCAAGGAGCAGGTATTTTAAAAAATGCTGTTATAACAGCTGAATTCTATTCTAGCTGCTTTACGCTCAGGACCATTACGCATTTGAATACATTAGCGCCATCATTAATGCTGAAGAACTATACTTTTCCTACTATGTCTGCTGTGAAAAAGACCATATGCACTCAGTTTGGGTTTATTATTTATATAAGCACCCTGAAAGTGTAATGGATAGGAAATTGCTGTCAGTAGATTGAGAGCAGCAGTGACTGGTTGCACTGCACAGTGTCTGAAATGCCCACTGGGCTTAACATGCAGTCACTAAACATCTCATAAAATCTCTCACAAAAAAAAGCATAAAGTTGTCTACCTTTCCGAATTAGTTGATTGTCACATGACGATGACTACTTAGCAAATATTACTGTAATTACTACAGGAAAGACATTAGATGTTCACTGATAGAGTAATTTGTCTGTTTTCTTTGCCTAAAGATGGTGACAAATGAAAGAAAATCCAGTTTTGGGAAGTGTTTTGGGAAAGTATCAAGATTTCAGCTGGTGCAGGACGGATGGCTGGGTAGGTATGACACATAACCTTCATGCTCATGAAATCATTCAGTGACCCCTCATGGCCTAAGGGCGGAAGCAGATATCCTCCCGGAAGACAAACTCCTACATGGACAGAAATGTTTCATCACAGGGAGTCAAATTCTGTGTTTATTTACATGGATTCCTTACACAAGGAGCACCAAGAAACCCATTTTAGCAAAACAGGCCCCAAAAGCATAACAGAGCCATCATATCCCAACAGTGCACAGGTCAAGGTCAAATGATGAAAAAGTCCTGAGGTTTAACTTTAAATGTACCATTTGAATGGAATGAATGGGCTTTTTTGGTGAATGGGAGATCTGATGCCAACAGATAGTGATCAAAAACCACCAGAGGGCCTCAAACAAAGACAGTTTAGAGGTTACAGCGTGACTGATGTGATGCCTTTGGGCCTACATACTTTAAATGCCTTTTGTTAGGAATAACGGCAAAAAGACAACACAAAACACCATTCTCCACTCTGTGAAATATTGCTGTTCATGTGAAGTAGAGCAAACACGAGACATTCTAAAATGGCATTCATTAACCATTATGAATTTAAGATGCCTGTACATAAAACACAAGTAACATACTAGGAAAACACTGGTAATTTTGATGTTTTAGATAGATAGATAGATAGATAGATAGATAGATAGATAGATAGATAGATAGATAGATAGATAGATAGATAGATAGATAGATAGATAGATAGATAGATAGATAGATAGATAAAATAATTTAATTAGAAATAAAGATATCATTATGTATTACTTTCATATTTATCATCTCAGTCGTTTGTATGTTTAAATGTTTTGAAGCGGTTTCTAATATTAGGAAGTTTTTGTTTTTTGTTTTTTGCTGGGGGGGTTTTTTTTTACAGCTTTCACAAGAATTTTTTGTCACATCCTTTTGATTTCAGCACCCTGCAACCCCCCATCACAAGCACTAAACTGTGTGTGGAACGATTCCTGCGTGTGAAATCTCTCGTACGCTGCTAAACAAACACCGAATTGCTCTGCTGTGATATCAGACTCCCAGCAAAAAGGAGATGCTGTGTGACTCGGTACAACATAAATGTCAGCTTAGTGATTCACCACTAATGAGATGGCACCTGTGACAAGAGGGAAGGAAACTTTTGTTGTGGAAAACACACAAAAACACACTGATGTGCTGCTTTTGAGAGTTGACAAGGAAACGCTCAAAGGGATCAAATTATTTTACATCTCATACATATGCATGTCTCCGTTAAAGTGTTCCACTTTGTTTATTTACACTGTGTTAGGGTTGTGAATACAGCTGAGATGAAGGGGAATAGAAAGTGTAACAGTGCATCAAAGATATGAGCAATCTGAAGCTTCTTCACTTTCCATTAATGTAACTCCCGTTCTTGACTCTTTATTGACCCAGTTGATTGCTCTACCTGTCAAGCCCAACCATGTCTTTATTTATATGTCTTACTACTAATATTGCTCTACTTTGAGAGCCACCAAGTGTCACCACATGAAATAATAAGTGATCTTAGCTGAACTGCATTACACACAAAGGAAAAATTACAGTTTTAGACAATCTAGGCTTGATCATGTTCATTTTTGCTGTATTGTTATTTTTCTATCACTGCTGCATGTGGTTAGTGTGTTCTTACAAGTAAATATAAATTACATGTACAGATATGTTAAGTAGTGGACTAACCATAATACATTAAACTATTATGTTCAGCTTCTTTACATGATGCTATAAGGACACAGACAATGATTTTCTTTTTATACTGGAAGGATAATTTCGTTTTTATGGCAAAGTTCATTTTTCAAAAGACGACACTCTTTTCAAAGGCGGATAAACACGAAAAAAATAAGTGTCACAAAACACTGTTGGCAGTGCAGTATAACTACAACACATAAGATATCAGTATTTCACAATATTGTGCTTGTTCCATAGATGGCTGTATTTTATAGCTTTAACGGAACAGAACTGCGGTCATTGCATGACATCGTTTCACAAGAACATGAGAAGTTGGAAAGTTTTCAGCATTAGTAAAACTTTTTAACCTATAGCTCAAACAATTTGAGAAGGTGTGAGGGGTTACAACATAACAAACTGTAATGCAGGCTTTATGAAGTGTACTTTCACCTGACAAGACCAGCATCAATGTGCCCCACACCCCCACTATCAAACACATTCTGTGACACACTCTTAGTAGTCAATATTTTCAGCAGTTAACTCATAATTAGACACGTCACTTTTCACGCTTACTTTCTTGGGAAAAACATCTACCACCACTGTATAGGTATAGCCACTGTTGTAAAGCGGGTCAAATATTTGCTTCTGTAAGTATTACAAAAAGCCCAAAATGTTTAAATCAGATGTACTTTGTGCAAGACAAGCCTTGTTTTCTCTGATAATATTTGATCTTGATTTGGGCTGAAACAGTCTTTTTTGAATGAAAAGAATAACTTATTATCACAGTGATAATCCCCCTTGCTTTGTCCTCAGTTCGGCAATATTTTTTGGACACTCCAAACATTTGAGCAGGGTTTGTTATTGGACTGCTGTTGACTTGGATTGCAGTTTGTTATCAGATGGCCAGAGTGAAGAGGGATTTTCTGCCTCACATTTTCTCAGTCAAAGGCCAAAAATAAAGGCAAATCTAATGTTAAAGCCTGATTCCAGCTGGCTTTTGGTACAGCACGGTGTCTTTGACTGCTGACCAGGACACCATCTCACATGTTCTCACTTTGATTTCAAATGCCTATCAGTAGCAGGAAAGATGAGAGGGTTTTCATTACTGTAGAGCACTAGTTTTATGGCAAAACTGGGGGGTTTCTCCTAAATCACTGCAGAAACACATCTGATTTCTATTTAAATGTGGCCTATTGCTTTTAATTCATTTTAAAACCAAACCAAATGCTGCTGGACCACTCCAGACATTTAAGTTAGATGAATGGATATTCCATCTGGTAACAACATATGAGGACAATAATGCAGCAGGTGAACACAAAAAAATCTGCACATGTACTTTTTTTTTCTCTCCAAAGTAGTCAGCTGTGAAAGCATAGTAAAAGTCTTCGTGTAATGTTAATTTAAAGTAGCTATTAAGCAACCAGACAGATTGGCAGCATCTCTCACTTCAGGCATGGCCAGTAAACTTACATATGAGATCCTGAAGTCCCTAAATGGGCTCACAGATTTAGACTTTCATTTCATCTGTTGTTTATTCAAAGAGTATTTTTCCAGTTTATTTTTTTTAACTATTTAAATAAAGGTGAACAAAAACGACACAAGAAATGCATTTTGTTAAGCTCATATATAGTTTAAAGTTCACTTAGAAAAATAGACTGTTGACCTCTTAGAGAGCATCTAATTTTCTTTAGAAAAATCAAGAGTTTTGTGGTGATTTTTGTCACTCAGTTTAACTGTAATGCACAACAGCACATTTAGTATATTCAAAGGTTCTTCCAAGTATTTTGTATTCCCATTTTGTATTTACAGCTGAAAAATAAGAAATGCATTTTATTTACACAACATAAAGTGTAGCTCGTAAAAATATGGATTCTGTTGCCCTCTTATGGATGGTGTAGAGCAAGGTAGGGGTTTGCTCTGTATATTTTCTGCTCTTCAGTGAAGGAGTTAGACAATTAAAAATAGTAATACAGGAAGCAGAAGCAGAGGTAGGAAAAGTGCCATCCTTTACTCAACCCCGCTCCAGGAACAGGCCATGTCGGTTATTAAAAGGCAAACCACCAACATTTTTCAAGGGTTACCAAACATAGGACATTCAATCACTAGCCCAACTACTAAGAATAAAACTGATGTAGCATTGCTATATTTCAAATCTATGGTTTTCAAATGATTTAGATTTAGAATACTTTTAATAGGATTATTAATTCCTGGCTGATTGTTGTCAGGCTTTAATTTATGATGTATGAATTTTGGATTTGAATTTGTTTTTTTCTTGGATTTAATCCAAATCCCACTGGACCTACAGGGAAAAGGACATTTATTGTCTTGTGAATAGAACCAAATATTATTTATTACCTTATAGCTTTGGAGTTGCTACTGTATTTAGGATCATCTTAGGTGGGAATTTAAAAAAGTAAATACATTTAAAGTTTTAAGCAAAGTAATAATGCTGCAGTTTAGTAAAAGTGCAAGCATAAAATTGTATTTAATTGATAAATATTCAATCTTATAAAATGAAAATATCTTAATCATTCTGGTATTATTGTAAATTTTATTAACCATCATGTCTGTCTTGATGTGTTGCTCTTTTAATTAGAGTTAATGCTGACTATTTAACATTTGCTCACCTAATACAGAACAATGCGTCACCTAGTATCACTAAAGGTTTGGAATGTGGTGAACCAGATGTAAAATCTTTCCTGAAAAAATACGACAAGTAATTTGCAAGTAACATAAAGTAGCATTAAAGCTATTTGACTTCTGATTAGAAGCAGTTAAATGTGTAAACAGTGTCTGTTCCCTCGCTTCTTTTGAGAGGTTTATGTTTGTTCATTCAAAAACAAATACCTGTTGTTTCTCCTCACTTTTGAAACATGGGCAGGGCTGAACCTTTTCCTTTATGACCTCCTCCCTTCTCAACAAGCTTCCGGTCATTGTCAGGGGAACTTGCACTGTGTCCGTGTTTACGCTCAGATTCAAAACTCATTCTGCCTGCCTTTACCTTTCACTTTCTGAACTTCCTTGCATTTGGTCTTTTCTGGTATACTGAAGACTGTTTAACACCCTTTTCTGCCTCATTTTTTCAAAGGTGCATTTCTGGCATTTCAATTTAGTCTGATGCTAAATTACAATATACATGTAAACATGTCTTTTCCCTTTAGACTGCAGTCAAAAATCTCTTTTACTTACAAAGATATGTACAAGTGAGCCTTTAGAAAAGACTAAAGCCTCCAAAAAAACAAACTGATGTTAATGATCTGAGTTTTACTTCCTGATGCTTAAATGACAGCCAATAATTTCATAATGTCATTTAAACAAAAATGTAAATATTCCGGTTAAATAATTTATGGGCATGAGGGACATAAAGTGAAACAACATGCCGTCTCCTTTTTACACTGAAGCCGTTTAATTTCACCACACATTTTTGGCCATGGCTCCATCTTGTGGACAAAAGAAGCAAGTGACTAATGTTGATTTAGTTTTATACTCCTTTTTTCTGACAAGCTAAAAGACTATAAAAATGCAATATTTTCCAAATTGCCTTAGGAAAAAAACAGGTAATTTACATATAAAAATGTATGCACAAATACACTCACTGGCCACTCCATTAGGTACTTCATTAGGTAGTGCCAGGTTGTTCCCACTTTTGACTCATTCGTCACTGTACAAATTTAACAAGATGACAAAGATAATTGAATCATTCCTCTGAGTGTTTGGTCCATATTGATGTCATAGCATTGTGCAGTTGCTGCAGATTTGCAGCTACACATCCATGATGCAAATCTCCTGTTCAACCACATCCCAGAGGTGCTCTGTTGGATTGAGATCTGGTGACAGAGGAGGCCATCTGAGAACAGTGAATTCATCATGTTCAAGAAACCAGTTTGAGATTTCTGTTTGAGTTTTGCGACATGTTGCATTAGTCTGCTGGAAATAGCCATGAGAAGGCTATACAAAGTCATAACAGGGATAGCATGATGAGCAACATGGTGACCATGGAGTTTAGAGGATGATCAGCTGGTACAGAGGAGCCCAAGGTGTAATATATCCCCCATATCATTATGCTACCTTCACCAGCCTGAACCATGGCTACAAGGCTGGATGGATCCATGCTCTCATTTTGTTTAGGCCAAATTCTGACACTGCCATCTGAATATTCCACCACAAATTGAAACTCATTAGACCAGGTAAATGTTTCCCAATTTTCTAATCACAGTGGCACCCAGGTTGGCCTTCTTCTACTATGGCCCATCTGTTTTTCTTAAAGCAGTTTGGCCATTCTTCTCTGACCTCGGACACCAATAAGGTATTTTCAACCAGAAAACTTATTCTTACTTGACATTTTTTGGACCATGCTCTGTAAATTCTAGAGCAAAAATCAAAGTAGATCAACAGATTCTGAAATACTCAAAACTAGTCTGTCTGATACCAACAATCATGCATGTTCAAAGTCACTTAAATCTCCTTTCTTCCCCATTCTGATGCTCAGTTTGAACTTCAGCAGGTAATCTTCACCACATCTATATACCTAAAAGCACTGAGTTGATGAAAATTGATTTACTGACCAATATTTAAACGGGGGGTCCTGTTGAATTCTGGACAAATTTGTATTAAATACATTACACAATAAAGAATTTTGACCCAATCCTGGCAATTTATACTGTCACTGCATAGAAACACTCAAACTCATTGAAGTCTTGTTTAACTAAAACTGTCTTGCTTGTTCTGAAATTGTTCGTACTTACTATGTCCAGTTTTGTTATTTTTTTTAAATGTTTTAGCTCAACTTCCACTCAAGTTCAAGGCCCGTTTCCATTTCACAGGAAGTAAAGTTATGTCTGCTTCGGGTGATCGTTGCATTTTCCAGAACAAAGGTGCAAAACTTTAAGTAAAGGGGCGTAATCCAAGTTGTTTCCTTATAAATATATATATATATATATTTTTTTTTTTTACACGAAGACGATAGACAAAATCGCTAAATTAATCAATGTACAAGTAACACAAGGGATGTCAGACGAGCATTGTTGTTTTGTAGCTGAGTCCTGTTTAACGAGTGCATATTTTCCGTTTCTGAGTCAGCCCGTGAACTCATCGCTCCGCCCAGATCCAGTTTTCTGTTCCCTGTGATCCACAGATACGGTTTCCCCCCAGTTACCACAAGTCCGCAGCCCGCTTACGCAGGCTCACAAAACCAGGCGAGTGGCATTATTATCTGGAGGAGTTGTTCAGCTGAAACAGCCGATAATGTAGTGGAATGTTATCGAGTTACCATTTTGTTGGGAACGCTCAACATAAGTCTGTAATTCATGGTTTAAAAAGAAAAACAGTTAGCTAAACACTTTGTAGGAGGCTGTGTTACGGTGGTTTTCTTTCAAAGACAAACACGGGTCGGTAGAATGCAGACCAATCAAGTCTGGAGTCTTGAGCATAGGTGTATAAATTTGAGGTGGTTACCATAGAAACGTCCGCTACCGAAGAGTTGAACGCAGGAGTCCGTGAAAGGTAACGCTAGCACGATAAATACGATGGTAGTGGTGATGATTACCTGAGCAAACTTGTATTATGGTGGTTGGTATATTTCTTTCAATACGTCGGACTTCTGTAAAAGTCAACAAACTGATAAGAAGACTAATGAAATGTGACCACTTCTAAACACTTTGGTTAACGCTAGCTAACCGTTAGCACGGTTAGCCGCACTAAATGATTGCGCATAAAAAAAAGTACAAACTAGCTGTTGAGGGTTTATTTATTTTTGCACTGCTGAAAATGTGCAGAGATGAGAAATAGAAAGTGTTTAACTTTCTAGCTCTGACGACCAAATTCATCCGGCAGCATTATCATATTATCAGGGTTGTCAGTGCATTAAAATACAATATGCTCCTTCTTAAATTGCGCCATTAGTACAACGCATTTTATTTGGCAAGTACATCGACTAGTGGTAACGTTAGGCAGGCAAACTAACCGGTGGGCGTGACTGAAGGTGGTTTTATGGTCCCACAAATGTGCCCGCCCGCATACGCTTATCGGTACATGTACATGTACATTGGCTGTCGTTTCACTCAATTTCAGTCCAATCCTATTACCTGACCTTTTTTTTGTTTGTTTGTTATGCACTTAACATTGCCCTATGAATCTTTACTCACCTTTTTGCTAGCAGCCTGCTGCAAAAACATACCATGTTCCCAGTTCTTCACTTTAATCTATGAAAAAAGCCAAAAGTAAAACAAGTTGACCAGGACTCAAACAAGGAAATTCCCAAAGAGCTGTTGGCTGACAACTTGGCATATAACAGTATGGTGTGTGACAGAAAATTAAACCAGTAAAGGACAAAGGGTGTGTATGCCTTAAATTAAATCTAGTGCAGATGAACAGTATCTGAAAATCATGTAAATTATTTTTAGAAAATCAGCAAAAACCTCAGAGATGCATCTGGCCCTTCTGTTGATCAATCTAACTCATCAAAAATGCTCTCTAGGTGGCTGTCAAGTAATTTTTATGGAAGGGAAGCTGGGAGAAAAGGCTGAGGTATTTCGAATTACACAAGAATTGGACTAAAGATCAACAGGCCTGATGGAGTGTTGAATCCAGTTTGGTTAAAATCATCATTATGTACAAAAGAGGTCAGGAAAGAAATGTTTAGCTTGCAAGCTTGAGCAAAATCCAGAAACACCTCTAAAAAACTGACCTATATGTGTATAATTTGCAATCCAATATATTTGCTTTAACACACAATTTACAACCGTGAATCTGTACATTATCATTATTACAAAGATCTTTAGTCACCATATTTACAAATTACTTTCCCAAAGACAATGAGAAGAAAAATTCACTTATGGTTCCTATGTTTGTAGAAACCATTACGCTCTTTTTAGAGTCGATATCAGTGTCACACTAAATAACCTGGCCATGAACAACTGCTGGCAGCCAGCACTGAAAGGAGACGGAGCAATTAAGTGATTAATAAGGCCGTTTCCAGTCATCCAGTATATGTTTAACCATTTAGAATGCTCATCCATGTATGATTGAAAAGAAAGGGTGATCTTAACCCACCTTGGAGAAGTTGGTATACTATGTGGTCTGAAAATTAAAAGGATGTACTCCTGCCTCATCTGACACGTATAGTTTTATACAAATATCAGTGACGTGAGAACCTTGGAGATGTTTTTGTCTTTTCCTTTTAACCTTTGGAAGTTAAACCAGTACAAGAAAATTCGGCGACAGTAAAGATGATAGTAGATTAAAATCCGGAATTTTTGAGTACCGTGTCTTTCCCATATGTCTGTTTTCCATGAAAATAGTGCCGAAGCAGCTTTACCTTTGCATTGATGGAAACATGGAACCAGTTTTGAATATGCCATTGGGACCAGATATGCCGGAAAAAGTTTAACATAGCCATAAAAGTAGGACGCACGGGTCCTCAACTCAATTTCTTGTGCAGCAAGTTGTTGTACACAAAACAAATATTCAGAAGTTTGTAACTGCTTATATGGATATGCTTTTATACCTAAAGGAGCCCACTGTTTTAGCTCTGTTGCTGTTGTTTTATTTGGTCAAATCTACAAAGTTTGCTGATGTAAAATGTGAACTCAGAGCAGTTTTGGAGAGATGCTGTAGATGGCAGTATTACATGTGTATATAGCACAAACGAGCCTCTCCTAACCCCATTCTTAAAGAGTTGATACCCGTGTAGTGTTGTCGATGTATTGTCAGTATTTTCCTGTGGATCTTTACTTTTATGTAGAATGTATTTATTTAACCAACCAGACTAATTATATCAATGATTTAGATAGCATATAATTTTAGGATTGTACATAGCCTACTGTAATCAATGAGTCCATATTGGAGATGGGAGTAGTTTTTTTATTTATTTATTTATTTTTTGTCTTTTAAAATATTTGTCTTTTCTGTTTTGTTTCTTCTAGAAATCTAAGAAGTGTTTGTTCATACACATTTTCTTCCGAAGAGACGATGGTTGTTAGAGTCATTTATTGAAATTAAGGGTTTTTTTTTTAAAGACGTTTTTAAGAGATAAAAGATGTGTCCTTTGCAGCTTTACGTTTTTGTCATATAGCAGGTAAAATAAGTAACAAGCACATCACCAGTTTTTAAATAAAGATATTTCTGAAGGTGACATTGACATGAAGTTATCACCAGAAATCTGTAACAACCCAACTAGTCCATACATGCAAAAGAAATCCAACCATGGATGGCCATAAATTATGTGTAAAAATAAGAAATGACGCAGGGAAAAAGTATTGAACACACTTAATGAAGTTTCTTTAATACTTCAGGATGTCTCCTGTATGGAGAAATTAGTCACGTGGATTGCTCAGGTGTGAGCCACCCTTGTTCCAGTTTCATCATCTTAGTAGATGGCAACAGATTTTTATTTAAAATGTCTTGGTAAAGTTTTCCATACATCCAAGAGACCCACACCATGATATTCCCACCTCCAGACTTTACTATTGGTGCTTTGGGCTGATACAAAGTGCCTTTTGACCTTCAAACATGGTGCGTTGTGGCATCCAAAGAGTTCAATTTTATTCTCATCTGACCAGACTCTATTGTCCCAGTATTTCACAAGCTTGTATAAATATTGTTCAGCAAACTTTAAAAGCACTTCATCATGCAATGGAGTCTTGCATGGTAAATGCACATACAGGCCATGGCAGTTCTATGCATTACTTATTGTTTTCTTCAGAACAATTGTACATACTGATTCCAGGTCTTTCTCTCCACAAGTGGTACTTGGCTCTTGGACAACTCTTCCAATAGTTCTTTTTACTCCTCTGTCTAAAATCTTGCAGGGAGAACCTGATTGTGACTGGTTTATGTGGAAATGGTGTTCTTTCCACTTCCAGATTATGGCCTCAACATTGCTTACTGGAACCTTTTTATGAGTTCTTTTGTAACCAATGCCATCAGTATGTGAGATGAGATGTTTCTTTTGTGGCTACTTCCTCTTATTATTATTTATATTATTTATTGGCTGTGTGACACCTTGGTAATGAGACATCTTTTTTTAGGCCCTTAATTGGGACTTGGTGCAAATTAATATCAGCTGGTTAAGAGGCAAGATTGCTTTAGCTTGTGTCATGACTTCTATGCCTTTTTGCACCTTCATGTGTTCAATACTTTTCCCTGTGTTTTTTCTCATTATTACACATAATTTATAGATATCCATAGTTTGACTTCTTTGCACGTGTGAAATGGATGGATTGTTATCGACATCTTGGAAGAATTTCATGTCAATGGTGTCTTTATAAATATATTTACTTAGAAAACCGGTGACGTGTTCAATACTTAATTTTACCTATTGTGTATATGACATTTAAGGCTTCACGTTTATATCAAGAATATGAATGCTATATCAGTCACAGGGAATATTAATGCTCAATTAAAATTTTTAAGAATTTAGATGGCCAAGATAGACTAGTTTGCAGCATTCTTGTAGTAAAAGTAATTTGTTGGGTTAATCAGTGTATGCTTTTCTTTTTTTCACTCGTGTAGGAAAACGTGATATGAGCACTGAGTTTCTGCAAAGCAAATTCCAGGCAGTTTTCCCCCTGCATGGTATTTGGAGATCGCAATGTCTGAAGTGAAATTCTGCCCCCTTGTGAGTGGAAATCCCCCTCCGCCAGAGGTCATAAATCCCAAGAGGCCTGGACCTGTAACCAATCAGTTACAATATCTGGAGAAGGTGGTGCTCAAAGCTTTATGGAGGCATCAGTACTCGTGGCCTTTTCACCAGCCAGTGGATGCAGTGACACTGTGTCTCCCAGTAAGTAGTAAAATTGTAGTTGTAACACTGCAGTGAGACTGCAGTCATGAGTTTTTAGTATTTAATGTTTGAACCTCGGGGTGTCCTGTGGGGGGGTGCTCCGGGAGTATGGGGTGTCTGGCCCGTTGCTACGGGCCATTCGATCCTTGTACAACCATTGCAAGAGCTTGGTCCGCATAGCCGGCAATAAGTCGGATTCGTTCTAGGTGGGTGATGGGCTCCGCCAGGGCTGCCCTTTGTCACCGATTCTGTTCGTAATTTTTATGGACAGAATTTCCAGGTGTAGCCAAGTGGCTAAAAGCAAAGCTCTCAATTTACCGGTCGATCTACATCCCTACCCTCACCTATTGTCACGAGCTGTGGGTAGTGACCGAAAGAACGAGATCGCAGATACAAGCGGCGGAAATGGGCTTCCTCCGAAGGGTGGCTGGACTCTCCCTTAGAGATAGGGTGAGAAGTTCGGCCATCCGGGAGGGGCTCAGAGTAGAGCCGCTGCTCCTCCACATCGAAAGGAGCCAGTAAAGGTGGTTCGGGCAGATAAGGATGCCTCCTGGGCGCCTTCTGGGTGAGGTGTTCCGGGCATGTCCGACCGGGAGGAGGCCCCGGGGCAGACCCAGGACACGCTGAACCAGGGGAAGGCCACGCTCATGTGTGTGGCCAACAAGGGCTTCCCCTCAGACTGGAGTCTGTCCT